>RJWH01000339.1:561795-643938 GCA_004363575.1 Solenodon paradoxus
GGGGCGGGCAGAAAGTAGAGCTAGGACAAAGTGGGAGTTAGCAGAATGGGCAGAGAGTAGAGCACCTTTCTCTCATTTCACTCATTCTGAGTTTCTCAGTCTCCAGCAGCGCCCTCCTCCTCACCCCGGTTCCTGGGAGGAATTCCTGCAACTGGTGCCTGAATAAGGCCATAGCAGGGAAGTGTCCAACTGATTGGAAAAGAAAAGTGAAGAAAAAGAAAGAAAAAATAATGCCACGGAGACCTGAAAGGATGAGTGTGGAAAACTTCCCAGGACACAGTGAGCCAATGGCTTTCAGGGATTTTACAATCAGGGTAACAATGGGGCAAAATTATATCATGCTGCTTCACTTGCTGCTGTGCACTTTCAGAGTAAAAGTGAAATGGGAGATGTTTAAGCAACTGTTCGCCACTATGCATAAGCATTACTACTGGCTTCCCATGCAAGAACATTAGATATGAAACAATGGAAACAAGATAGGTCTGAACTGAAAAAGGCATATGGGAAAGAGGAATCATCCCGATCTTGGTTTGGTCTTTATGCAACCTGATTTTGCTTGCCTTAAAGTTCTTGCAATCTGACAGTGAGAGGGAGGAAAAAAAAAACAAGAAAAAAAAAAAAAAAACTCCAGGGATGGAACAGCTGGAAGAAATCATCTCCGAAATCAGAGGGAGGTGGCGAGTGACTTTGTTGGAAGAAACCTCCTGGGGAAGGAGAGTTGCAGAGAAGGTAGTTCCAGAGAATGTGACTGGAAAGAAGAATGGAGGAGCTTGGGAGGTTGATAAAAAGGGCGTACCCAGGTATGTTCTGTCCAAACACTGTTAAAGCAAAAAACAGATCTGTGGAACCACCAAACACTGCGCCCTGATTGCTATTTTACTTGTTTTAATCATTATTCTGTATAGTCTGAAGAATCAGCCACAAAATCTGAGCCTCCACCCACATTAAGATGGCTGCACTTACTGCCATTGCTACTGCTAGAACTGCAAAACCAAAGGGGGAACTTTTGGGGACAGAAAGTAGAGCAAGGACGAAGTGGGAGTTAGCAGAACATCAAAGAACATCAGGCCTGGATCACTGGGTCTGGGTCACCATGGGAAAGCACTGGGGCAGTGTTCCTGTAACTATACACCCACCAAAACAAGACAGATAAAGTTATGCAGTTAGAAAATAAAAGGCTACAAAAGCTAATCTATGTGTAAACTGCTTGAAGCAATTCTATGTTATGTATGAACTCATTAAATATGTTGAAGGCAGAATGTTCGGGGCTCTCAGTTTGCCAGACTTTTGGCCCCCTGACCCCACCTTTTCTGTCTCTCACTCTCTCTGAGTTTCTCAATCTCCATAGGCACCCCCTCCTCACCCCTGCTCCTGGGAGGGAATCCTGGCAGAAGATAGCCCACCCTATGGGACTGGAATATGGAGCCAGGAGAGAGGGTCTTGCTACAGAGCAGTAAGACCAGTACCCTGGTGGAAATGAGCAGGGCCTGTTGAAAGAAAATTACACAGGGCATTGGCAGTATAAGAAGGAGACTAGAATTCCTCTCCCCCCCATCGCCATCATCATACTGTGCTAGAACTACAGAACCAGTCCACTGGAAATCCTACCCACAGCTTAATGGAAAGTCTTCCAGAAGGTAGGAAACTTCCTACTACCCACTAGCACCACCCTATAGGTGGAGATAGAATTGCAGCCTGATTGTTGATTGTGGGTCAAAGACTAGGTGGTCATTACCATTTAGAGCTGGAACACTGGAGGAAGGCTCTACATCTCCTATACAAAGTTCAACTACAGAGGCTGAACTCTCAGGCCCCATTGTAGGGTCCTCGTGAAAATGTCAGCAAATCCAACCAGTGCTGAAGCCACAAAACTCAAGCTTTTCCTGTGTTCAAATGAAGATTCAGCCTTCTGTGGTGCAAGTCAATACCCTACACAATGCCATCATACAGAGAAACAAAACCCCCAAAATAGCAATGAATGGTAAACAGAGCAAAGATTGAAAGAAATATATGCAATATAATGGATATAATTAAAACATCAGGAGAAAATCTGAATACAACACATGTATGCAACTGATCTGAGGATGAATTTAGGGCAACAGTGATAAACATAATCATGGAAATCAAGAAAACAATTAAGAAACAGAGAACAACCAAAAAGAGAAAGAAGAACTAAGCAGAATATCAAAGAAATGAAAAATACAATAGCTGAATTAAAGAACTCAATAGAGGGACTCAAGAATGGATGGATGAAACCTCCAAGAGAATCAGTGTGCTAGAAGATAAGACAGGAATTAAAAAGAGAAAAAACAATGAGAAAAAATGACAGCATTCAAAATCTATGGGATAACATCAAAAGGACCAGCATTTTCATCATAGGAGTCCTTGAAGAAGGGAGACAAAGGGGGAAGAAACTGTATTTGTAGAAATAATAGCTGAGAATTTCTGTAAACTGAGGATTGAAGTAGTGTCCAGACACAGGAAACTCAGAGCTCTAAACAAAAGAAAATCAAACAGACCTACACAAAGACACATTGTCATCAAAATGTCAAAAATACAGAATAAAGAATTGAAAAGGAGCTAGGAAAAATACAAATCCCATACAAATAAGTCCCCATAAGACTGTCAGCAGAATTCTCATGAAACTCTGAAGACTAGAAAAGAATGGCATGATATATTCAAAGTCCTGAGACAAAAGGATTTTATGGGTTCTTACCCCAAAACCAAAAACGCACTAATTGAAAAATTATATATGCACTTCCATGTTTGTTGAAGCATTATTTACGATATCCAAGAAATGGAAAAAACCTATGTCCCATTCAATAGATGATTGGATAAAGAAGAGATGATCTTATTTACATATAAATACTAATGAATTTTATACATATACCTTAAAAAGATGAAATGCTTACATTTATGACAATATCAATGAAAATCAAAGGGATTATGTCAAGTTAAATATGTTCAAAGGAGAATGTCATCTACTGGTTGATCTCATATGTGGAATATAGAGTAAGAAAGGAAATGAAAGGACAAATAAAAACAAAAAAACTAACGCTTAGACATCGACAATATAACTAAAATTACCAGAGGGAAAGAGGTTGGTAGTAGGTAGCCCAAAGGTAGTAGGGGTCCAAAGAGAGTAGCGGAGGACTATTAGACATTTGATGATAGGCCTGATGTGCTATCATTAATATGATTAAGAATGAACCTGCATATCTAAACATAATTTTTATAAATTAAAATAGCCTAAATAAAATAATAATATTAAATTAAGTCAAAGGTCACTAGAAGGATGAATATAATAAAAATTAGATAAGAAATAAATACAATTTAGGTAATAAGAAATTAAAATATTAATGAAATCATGATTAATGCTTCTTTTAAAAAGTAACAAAGGAGAATAACCTCTAAACTGACTCACAAAGAGGGGAAATTCAAATAAATATAATCAGAAATGAAAAGAAGTGAAAAAGGATATCACAGAGTTACAAAATGTAGGGTGATCATGAGCAACTATACGGCAAAATCTAGAAGAAAGGGATTATTTCTTAAAAATATACAATATCAGAAATAAATAGAAACTCAGAACAGATTGCTCAAGTTAGTAAATTGAAATAGTAACCAAAAGCCTCTCCCAAAACAAAATTCCAGGACCAGATGACTTTACTAGTAAATTCTCCCAAACTTTCAAATAAAAATTAATACCTACTTTTCTCAAAAACTTCTAAATAATTAAAAAGAAAAAATTTGAACGTATTTCATTAAGTTAATGTTAACTGGATTTCCAAAAATGACAAGGACATCACAAAAAAGATAACTATAGACCATTTATCTTTGATTAACATAAATGCAGGAATCCACAACAAAATACTTACACATCAAATTAAATTCAAAAGCAATAATATTTATATTATGATCAAATGAATTTATGGTAGGAATAAGGGACTGTTTTTAACACAAACAAATCAATTAATTTGATGTACTACATCTACAAAAGATAAGACAAAAATCATATGATCATCTCAATAGAATCAAATAAAACATTTGACAAGATTCGACAGCCATGTATGATAAGAAGTCTCAACAAAATGATATAAAAGGAACATGCCTCAATATATTAAAAGATGTATACTGCAAATACATCTAATGTAATTCTCAATGAAGAAAAACTGAAAGCTATTCCTCTAAGATCAGTTAGATGATAAGATGACCCCACACTCACTACTATTACCCAACATAATAATAATGAAAGACTTAGCCAGATCAAATAGATTAAAAAAAAAAAAAAACCAGAAAATATACAAACTATAAATGAGGAAACAAAACTATCACTATTTTCAGGTGACCTGATAATATACACAGAAAATCCCAAAGACTAGTAAAAGAAAAAAAAAAAAAAGTGAATAAGGTAACATATCAGGCTGCAAAATACATAAAACATTTGTATTTCTACAATATATTTCTAATAATGAACTACCAGAAAGAAAAATTAGGACACTAATCCCATTTTCACTTCAAAAAGAATACCTAAGAATAAATATAACCTAGGAGACGAAAGAGCTGTACATTAAAAATTGCAGTACACAGACGAAAGAAATAGAAGACATCAAGAAGTTGGAAGATAACCATGCTCAAGAATCGAAAGTATTAGCATCATTAATATGGCATATTTCACAGGACAATATACAGATTTAATGCAAACACTATCAAAATATCATTGGCATTCTTCACAAAAAAATCAGTAAAGTGTATATGTATGATATATACAATAGAGCCTGAGTAGCCAAAACAATCCACATTTTAAAAAAGAACAAAAATGGAGGTGTCACACACCTTGATTTCAAACTATATAACAAAGTGATAGAAATCAGAGAGCACAGTTTTATAATTAAAAGAAGCATGTAGAACAACAAAACAGTACTGAGTGCACAGAAATAAAACCACACATATATGACAACTAATTTACAACAAAGGAGCCAAGAGTATATAAGAGAGCAAGAAATGCTCTTCAATAAACGGTGCTGGGAAAATTGAAAAGCACCTGTAAAAGAGTGTAACTAGATCATTCTCTACACCCTATAAAACATTAATTCAAAATAGAATAAAGCACAGAATAGAAAACATAGATGATATGCACCTGAATATTACCTCAGAGGTGTCTTTGAGTATTCAACTCCAATAGCAAGTAAAACAAAGGCAAAGAGTAAAAAATGTGACATTAGCAAACTTAGAAGCTTTTGTGCAACTAAGGAAACTATCATCCAATTTAAAGCTATCCTACAGAATGGGAGAAAATATCTACCAGTCATATATCTTGCAGGGTATTAATATACAAAACATATAAAGAACTCATAAAACTCAACAACAAAAACATAAATAGGAATAAAAATGAGCAGAGGACCTGAGTAGACATTTCTCCAAAGAAGACATACAGATGTTCAAAGGGAACATTAAAAGATATTCGCATCTTTTGCTATTAGGGAAATGCAATCAATACAATAATATATCACTTCATATCTTTGAAAATTAATATCTAAAAAACAAGAATCAACCAGTGTTGGAGAGGCTTTAGTTAGCAGAGAAATGGTGTACACTGTTGGTAGAAGTATAAATTGTTGTAATCATTATGGAGTGCAATATAGAGTGTCCTCAAAAAAATTATATACAGAAATTCCCTTATATCCAGTCATCCTACCTCTGGGTATTTACCAGAAAAAAACATATAAATACTAAATTGAAAGAGGTACATGCACTCCCATGTTCACTGCTGTATTATTTACTATAAAAGTTTTAAGCAACCCAAGTGCCCATCAATGGATAGGTAAGTTGTGGTAAGTATACACAATGGAATGCTAGTCAAAAATAAAATGCAGAATGTTTAAGAACAAATTAGATTATCAGACCAAATTAGTGGTTACCAGAAAATAATGGAGAGTTGATAAATCTGTTAAAACAGATGAGGTGTATGGTGAATGATGAAATTAGGCTTATTGGCTAACATAATGTAGTACATACAAATGGTGATTTATACTCATGCATGTGAAACATGTTACAAGTCAGCTATTTAAATAAATTTTTTAAAAGTTCCCAACTTTGCAATTTCCCTAAACTATTTATTAATAAACTGCATTTATCTATACATATTTTATTTAATATATTAATATAGCTTTAATATTTTTAAAGCCAATGTTTAAAAGAAGAAATATAATGACAACCTATACAATCTGACTTTTCATTTATTGGAAATAAAGACCAACTTCTTGTGAAAAAACAAAAAAATTACTCTAATATATAAGAAAATTTATTTTTGTTACAATGAATAAATACATGTTTAAATATAAGATACATACATCTATAAGAAAATGAAAGCCTTCAAGTCTTAAAAGAATAAAATAGCATAAGTATTAAAGAAAATTAATGGCCAAGTCTAAGCATAGACACAAATATTTTTTTAAATGTCAACATACTGATTTCAAAAAATATATATGTACATTTATGTTAATATTATACATAATATATATGATAAATATAAGGTTTTTTCAAGAATGCAATGATGTTCAAAATTTAAAAATGAAAGTACAGATGTAACCTACTACATTTAAAAAAATAGGAACAAATTATCTCAAATGTGAAAATCATTTTATTAAATTCAGTACCAATGAATTTAGCAAATTAATAATATATGTGAGCTACCTTAGCTTAATATATTATCATACACATAATTTATCAATGCTTATGGAGACATGCTAGAGGGGTATTTTTTCTTAAAGCCAGGAGTAAGTCAAGAATACCCAATACAATTGCTATTATTCAATATTATTCTCAAGGTCCTATCCCATGCGGTAAGATAAGAAAAAAATAAGTAATTGAAAGTCATTGCCATTCTTCAAAGTGATGAGATTGCTAACATATAAAGGTCAAAATGTATGAGCAAATTATACTTATAAAGAGAGAAGAAAATCATTTTTAAATATAAACATATCTCAAATATATATGCTTATATTTCGATAGGACCGTGAGAGTTCAATTTGATAGTTCTGACCTGGGAGGATAATAAAATTTCAGAAATCATTACATCTGTAATGCTTTTGTCCATTATAGTATATTCAGAAAACTGTGCAGATAAACTGCTATGTATGTAACCATATCTACTCAACTGTGTTATCATGCAATAGGTATAGCGGACACAAAGATGAAATACAGTGTTGTCTAAGAAAAAAACTTACCACTTATGAGAAGAAAATTCATAAATGTTATTGTAAAATAAAATATCCAAGTTAATTGGAGGTCTAAAAGTTCTAATTTGCCTGGAATGATTTGAGATGTCTTTAGCATGTATTTGTTTTTAACTAACTTTTGAGAAAAATGGGAAATGGTCTTCTAGGCAGAGAGGAAACAGACAACATATCATAGTGGCATAAAATAAATGAAATATATGAAAATCCTAATTAGACCAATATAAAGAAGCAAACATACAAGTGGGACTTTGGAATAGACTTCCTAAGATAAAGAAGAGTTGTAATATAGATAATTATCCATATCATACAAAACAATGTGAACATTATCCAAAGGTGTGGGATAAATTCAATAGAGTTAAGTCAAACACTAGTTAAATTTGTATTTTAGTTAACATGGAATTGGGTGTAATGTAACAGAGGAAAGCAGGAGGATAATCATATGAAACAGGATAGACAGAGATACTAGAGGGTAGCATGAGAGCATGACACATGCCTCTGAAAGTGGGCTTGGCATTGTCTATTGTGGAGCATGAACTTGAATGTAACAGATGGACTTTCTGAAATAATAGCCTCTGCCTGCACTGACTGTACATGAGCTATCCTGCCCTGAAATTTTGCTGTCCTTGCCTATCTGATTGTTTGTTGTTCTTGACCACTTGATTGCTCCTGCCTGCTTTTACTCTTCCTGATACTCCCCTAGAAAAGAGCTCCTATTCCCTCTGGCGGCATGGTAACTTTCCAGAAACATGCCTGAAATATGGAAATATGTTCAACCTGCCACCATCGGAACCCTCAGTAGTGACTATAATAAAGGTCATATCCTTGCTGCCTGTGACTTCTCATGATTTCCTCGGGCTATCGATAAGGAGGGAATCACTATGCCAGAATACAAAAACCTGCAAAACAGATACGAAGATCTGGTTTGAGGAATATGACATCTTACCTGAGGTACATATAGGATCACCAAGATCTTTAGACCAGCAATATTGGAAGAGTTTCTACTTTATGCCCTGCTTTTTTTCCTATTTCCGACCACCACTATGCTGAAAATCTAATGCTCACTCTAGAGTGACCTAAAATGAGTTTACTTTTCATTTTATTTGTTTATCAAAGTCTTACATTTCAATATATCTATTAAAACATCCTTTTACTAATGAAATTATTTTAATCTTTTTTACTAAAATGTTTACCTATTAATTCCTGTGGAAATGTTATTTTAAATTTAGTCTATTTAATCTGAAATACTCAATATAAGTTGATTTCAATAGTATACAAACATGTATGTATACATGTGTATGTGTATATATATAATTTCACTATTTCTTCTTCATTTTCTTTTAGGGAAATATTTCAATAAAATTGTTGTTTGACATGATTATATATATATATATGTATATATATATTTACTTTTATGTCTACATAATTGGCTACTTCCACCTTTCAGTATATTAATTAAACATAATTACTTTTCCTAGGAGTTTAAGACATTGCAGTACATCATAATTTTTCATATTAATTCAATTTTGCTAGATTATTATTAAAGATAATTTCTGCAAGTATCTATTTATAACAATATTATATTAAATAATTTTATACTTCCCGAGTTCATCTTGGATCTTGTCCTTGATCACAATAATATTCTGCACTATTTATCTTTAAATGATGAATGAGTTGATATTTGTAACATATACAAAGCATGTTCTTCATATAGTTCAATGTCCCAAACAGCAATATTTATTAAAATATAGATAGTAAAATCTATCAACTGTTCCTCCTTACTTTTGCATTAATAAAGATTATAAAATATTGCTACAGAAATGAGAAAGAAATGAGCATTACAATCTTGCCTCAATTTTGTGAAAACTGTTCAACTAATAATCATCACACCTCAGATAAACCTTATTGACTATGATATTGCCACTAGGCAAAGCTCTTACCTCTATTTTGAAACTGAGTAAATTTTTATTTCCTTTCAGAACATATCAGCATAAATGTATCAAAATAAAACCAAATTTAATAATATATCTGAGTTCAGATAATTATTAAGCATTCTAAAAATTAAATTTTAAATTGCAGTTGTCTTGAAAAACTCAAATGTCACCACCATATGAATGATCACCTCTTTCAGTAGTTAGAATACCTTTATATATTCTATAGAATCTCTCTAGTTCACATTGGCATTTCCTGGTAAGAGAATTACCCACTGATCTATGGGTGTGGTGTGACATACATACTGACTCCAAAGTCAAATTTCATGAGTGTATATATGAGTTCTTTACTTAAGTGCTATAAAAATTGGGCAAGAATCTTAACCTCACAGAGTCTTAGTTTTCTTATCTCCAAATTGAGGATAATAATTATAATACTTCCTCAGTGAATTTCTGGGTAGCTCGAGTAATAAATACAATACTAATTCTATAATTAAACTAAATAATACAATACCAATAAGCAAATTGCTTTTAAAAAAGTATATCACATGATTCTTTAGTACATAAATCCATGGTTGTAGCATATATCTCCTTTTTCACTGAGGAGAGAATTAATTTGACTAGTAGTCACCTATCTCATACTAAGTCAAGCAGATGATCTGAGCATAAGAAATTGATACCAAGAGATCAATATAGTCTCTATGAACTGTAACAAGTGATCTTGGTCACCATGGTTTTGTTATGCCTTCTAGCTTTCTTTATAGTTGAGGATCACATGTAAGTATTTATCTAATTTTGCAGTCTAGAGAACACTCATCAATTCTTATATTTATTGTTTATATTTTTCCTTGACTTCATTTCTGCTATCAACAAAAGACTTTACTAATATAATAAGTATAAAAGTCAAATTTCTAGAATGTAGGGAATATTTCAGTATCTCAATATTCATTAATGAGAAATCTGTTTAACGAACTTTTTCTATCAACAATATTTTTGGTATCAATTGTAGGCAGTGGAGAACAAGATCAGATAGACCTTGGAATCCAAAGTAGATTCCAAGACAGTGGAAAAGGGAAAGTTTGGACTCACATACTCCCCAAAGAAACTAAAAAAGTGCAACTATATAAGATTTACTATTTTGATAGACAACAGAGGAGTAGAAGACCAGCATCTCCAAAAGTAGAAGTGATAGAAATATAAAAAATAATGGGAAAAGCCAAGGCACTATCTAGCAAAGGATGCTGGCAGCTGAGGTAGTGATCCAAGGTTGGGAAGGACATCAATGATTTAGAAAATTTTTCTGGAGACTGATAGTCTCACTCTCATATTAGATATCCCAAAATCTGGGGACTATACCAGAGAACGGTATGCATACATGATAGCAGGAAAAATAGAGAGGCTTTCCACTGGATAACAAAGAATGCTGGTGAGTAGAAATCTCAGAACAAAGATCAGAGCTAATAGTTGAAGTATTTACAGATTTAATTGAAGGATTTCATTTGTTGAATGAAAAACTTCCACAGGGGAATAAAAAAGAAGAGTCTTCCAGTCAACTAAGATGCTGCTGGGCATCCTCTCCAGGTTAGCTATGATCCGTGTGGCACTGGCACTTACAGATAACATACTGGTTGAAAAAAAATCAAGGATCCCAAGCTAGAGGGAAAAACACTCCACTCTTCCTCGATCATTGGTGATGGCAGTCACTGAACAGTTCTCACATAACCAGGGCATGTCAGTACTCATCTAGTGTAGTCTGAGCCTACAATAACTCTCCCTGAGCACAGGTAAGTAGAGCTCTGGCATTTGGAGGAAGTTCTATGAAACTTTTAGGAAGCAAAATGCAGCTCTTTCCAAAAGCATCTGAAGAGAGGGTCCTGAAGTTCTATAAAACATCTGCCTCACTCCTGCCTAGGGCTGTTATTGAATAGCACTTACACATGGTAACTGACAGCTTGCAGTTGTACCTAAAGCTCTCAGCATCTGGCTATATGCCTCATGGTGATGTAACCCAGAGAGGAAAAGTTCCTAAGAAAGGCACTTTGCTGTAGTCACCTCCCACAATCCCCAAGAAACAATTGACTCTTCCCCACCTATGGTCAACATTGGGACTTTGGTCTGCCATATCCTGAGTTCAGAGATCCAAGATACTCTTCTCCTGTCCGGTTCTCTGGGAAAGAACCTTTTTATGGAATCAACTGAAATCAGAGAACAACTGATTGTAGTGGAAACTGAAGTTGCTGGGTAAAGTTCTAACTGTGGAATATGCCAAGAGGTGAGGTTGGTTACAGCTATCTTACTCAACCAAATCAATCGTGAAACCTATGGATGCTTTAGTCCTTAGCACTCTTCAGAAGCAACATCTTTGCTTCTGGCTGCCTTAATTCCCTTCCTGTAGCTGGGCCATTGGGTTATCAGGCTGTCAGTCTATCACATTGTGATGGCTATAAGCTTCAGTTATGCTGGTTAGCACAGAGGCTTCAGCCTGCACAGCAACAGAAATTCCAACATCTTGAACCATCTCTCTAGGCAGACCAGCAAATAGGCAAAAAGTATTAAATGAAACAAAAACTGCATAAAATACGTATGGCATAACAGCAAGAAGAACACTATTTATGTCATAGGGATTCAAAATGGAGAAGTAAAAGAAAGGGCAGGAATCTTATTTGAAGAAATGATAGCTGAAAACTCCCATAGCCTGGAGAAAAAAATAATACATCCAGTTCCAGGAAACTCAAGAGTGTCAAACAAACTAATGTCAAACACAGGGATCTTTCATGAAAGTGACTGTACATCTCTCCCCAGAACTTTATTGGCACTGTATATTAAAAGTGCTGAGAGAAAAGAAGCTCTAACCAAGAATACTTGACCTTGAAAAGTTATCACTTACAAATTAATGGCAGAAGAATAACTTCACAAAGAAATCAAACACCACTAAACTAGCCTTGCAAGAAATACTACATGGATTTCAAAATGGGGAGAACCCTCTTAACTGCAGCAAGATTTCAAAAACATAAAATGTGTGAGAAGAGTACTAATATAAAATGTGTGAGGAGAGTAAAAATATGAATTATCATAATGTGCTTGAGATAAACTTCTTTTAATTTAAAGCAGGCTATAAGTAGCAACTTACATGTATACTCCATGGCAACCTCAATACAAATATCCATAGAAAATAAATAAAAAAAGGGAATTCAATTACTGCACAAAAGGAAGTTATCAAATCCTAGAGAAGAGAATAAGAAGTATAGTGAGACACTGAAAAAACACCAAGAAAACAAATAACTGGCAATAAATACTTATCAATAACTTCCCTAAATGTCAATGATATGAACTAAATAATCAAAAGGTACAGAGTGGCTGGATATATCAAAAACCAGAACTCAACTTTCTGCTACATACAAGAAACCCATTAAGTTCCAAAAACAAATGCGTGTTCTGAGTCAACAGTTCAGGGATAATTAAACTAACAGCAAATTTTAAAAGACAGATATAGGTATACTTTTATCAGATGAAATAAGCATCCCATTTAAAAAGGTAACAAGACTGGAACAAATATTATGTAACTATTAAAGGATAAATTCAGCAAGAGGGCATAAAACTTATTACTATGAACCAAATTATAGCACACAAAAATCCATAAAGCAATTGTTAACCCGAACAAAAGAGAAATTGAAAGCAATACAATAGTAGTACACTTTAACACCCAGGTTACAATGAACATTATCAATCAGACATAAAATTAACAACAAAATAACAGCTTTAAATGACAAATTAGAATAGATTCATTTGGTATTTATAGAATTCTATAACCAAAATCAATGAAATTCACATTTTTCTCAAGTGTATATAGAAACTTTTCAAGGATAGATTACATAATGTGACACAGAACAAGTGTTAATAAGTTTAGAAAAGTTGAAATTATATCAAATACATTCTTCAATTATAGTTGCATAAATCTAGAAATTAATCACAATATGAAAGCTGGAAAATTCCAAATATATGGAGACTAAAAAAAATTTTCTTTTATAATTATTAGCTCAATGACAAATACAAGAAGAAATTAAAAAATAATTGAAGAGAAATGAAAAGGAAGACACAAGCTACCAGAATCTATGGCATACAACTAAAACAGTACTAAAAACAAAGTTTTAGCAATAAAGATTTACATAAAAATAGAAGAAATATCACAAGTAATCTAACTTTAAATCTAAAGGAACTAGAAAAAAGAACAAGTTAAACCAAAATATCAGTTGAAAAAAATGAAATTTGAACAGAAATGAAATAGAAAAAAAAAATCACAAAATATCAATAAAAGCAAAGTTGATTCTGTGAAAAAACAAACAAAATTCTCAATCTTTTGGCTAGGCTTACTATTAAAAAGAAGAGAAAAATCTAGCAAATAGAATTAGAAACAAAAGAAGTTAAAACAGACGTCAAAAAAATACAAAGTATCGTTAGAGAAAACTGTGAACATCTGTGTGCCAATTAACTGGATGATCTAGAAAAGATGGAAAAATTCTGGGAAAAACTGTCTTCCAAGACAACATCAGAAACAATTAGAAAATCTATATAAACGTATCACAAGCAAGAAAATTGAAACAGTAATCAAAAGTATCCCTCCAAACCTAAAGTTCTTCACCAGACTTTTTAGAGAGCTTTTTTAAAAAGTCAAGCAAGGTTGAATATTTATTTTTCTCAATACTTATTTTCGAGGAAGAGGGAATGTTTCTGAACATTTTATGAATCCAGAATTACCCTGATACCAAAAGCAGACAAGGACATCCCAAAAAAAGACCACTATCGACCAATGTCTCTGATGAACAAAGCTGTTTAAAATTCTCAACAAAATGCTATAAAATGAATTTTATTAAAATATCAAATGTTTGTCCCCAGAAATAAAATCAGACATATATTGCTGGTTAATTTACTACATAGGAGTAGGCAATGTAGAAAGGAGTGATGTTGGTAAAACTGGACAGCCACATGGAAAAAAATTAAGCTAGATTCTTAGTAACATACAAAAATTAACTTAAAATGTGTTCTAGACTTCGATGTAAGACCCTAAATTATAAAAAAAATAGAACAAAACATATGCAATATATTTTACTTTAAATGATATTTTGGGGACTAGGCATCAGTGGTAAGACAAGAGCAAATAAATTGAACTACATCAAACTAAAAAGTTTCTGCACAATAAAAGAAACTATCATCAGAACAAAAAGACAGTCAACTGAATGAAAGATATTTTTACATGATACATCCAACAAGGAGTTAATATCCAAGCAATATAAAGAATTTCTACAACTAAACCAGAAAACAAATAACCCAATACAAAAAATGGTAGAAAAACTGAATATAAACTTCTCCAAAGAAGATATACAGATGTCCAACAGGCACATGAGAAATAAAAATACTCATCAACACGTTTCAGGGAAATATAAATCAAAACCACAATGAGAAAGTAACTCATGTAGTGAGAATGACCTATATCAGAAAGACTAGAAAAAAACAGTGCTGACAAGGTTGTGGAGGAGAAAGAATTCAGATACACTGTTGGTGAGAATGTAAGCTGCTGAAGTCACTTTGAAAAACAGTATGGAGTCTACTCAAAATGCAACTGTACCTTTCAATATCTACCAAAAACTATGAAAACACTAATTCAAGAAGATATGTGGACCCATATGCTCATTGTAGCACTACAACACTATTTATAATAGCAAAGATATGGAACCAACATAAGTGCCATGAACAAACGATTGGATTAAGATGTGATATATATTTATATATGCATGCATGTATTTAAACAAATATATGCATGTATACACAGTGGAATACTGCTCATATGTGAAAAATAAAATCTTGACATTTGTGACAACATGGAAAGAACTAAAGGGGATTATGCTAACTGAAGTAAGTCAAAAGGAAATGACAAATACCAGTTTATTTTACTCCTATGTGGAATATAAGAAATGAAATAATAGACAAAACAGAACAAACCCTTGGACTCTGACAGCAGAACTGAAATTATCAGAGGGGGAAGGATGGAGAGTCAGAACAAAATGAGAGGTCCAATAGACAGTGGTGGAAGATTCATAGTAGTTTGGTGGTAGATGTGTTGTCATATACATACCACGAAGAGTGAACAAGCACTTCCAAAACTTCACAGTGCTCTAAGTCCATTACATTACCTCATTTTTTTAAAGGAAAGATAATACCTGAATAATTAATTAAGGCTGATATATCTCCTTCATGAAACTATCCTTAAAGCTACTAAATTGCTCGTCTTTGACTCTCAAAGTAGATGTCAGATATTTAGACTTTCTCGTCCAGTTAAGACAGGATTCAGAATCCGTGTAGAATTTCCCATCATATCATCTATGCCACTAACTTCTCATAAAATTAAAAAATAAATTATTCATCTTAAAAAATTCAGAAGAGACATTTCCCTTAGAATTTAGTCCTTTCAACTAAACATACTTTATGAAAAAAACTCTACATTTCCCTTATTTTATATATTTTATCAACAGGCTGGGAAGTCTTGATCTGCTGGCACTTTTGATTCTTTGGTTTTAGTACCTGTTAGTCCATTGTTGGTATTATACTGAATTAAGATATCTCTTTCACTAAATGCTATTTTTTTTTTGGTGGGAGGGCATTTCTCTTTATTATACCCTGGCAGTTCCTAGTACATGTCTTGTATATGATCGGTGCTCAGTTATAAGTTGCTGATGATTGTGCTATGTATACCAGAAAACATTTAATTTACATATAAATATATAAATATTAGTACATAATGTATATTAATTTCCATGCAGGACTGTAGAAATAAGTAAAAGTAAAATTTGGGCAAAGGCTTCTTTTATTTATAATCTTCAGATTTTTACTGGGGGAACTACCAAGTAGCACAACAATGACACAGACTTAATGTCTCTTTTCCCCAAGTATCTTTGCTTTATGAGTCCAGTAAGTACCAAGGGTGGGGGGAACAGGACAGGTATTTTGAGGGCCATCCTAATTACCCATGTTTCATTTTTAAAGATATCATTTTTTTCTAGCTTAAACAATTTCAAGAGCTCTGGGGTAGACAATAATAATAAGTGTCTTGGAAATAAATGATATACTAATCTCGTGGTTGAATAATTTGCATTTAAGACTCATTTGCTGAAATTATCAGGCTACACGATCAGGTTACAATAGATTGTAACTGAGACACTGACTGCTTAAGCCTTTTAAAAGCTACTTTGAATTGGAAATGCCTTCAGGAGCAAGCAGTAATCTTTCTCTCATAATGCTGTGAACTGAGGAAACACTTCCTAGTTTTGTAGATTTGTCCTCAAAGCTACATTTCTTTTAAACTAAGAGGGATGTTTAACAGCAAAAAGAAACACACACTTTTGCCTTCCTGCTCAAGGTATCACATATGGCAAGAGGGGATACACGTATCACAGATGCCCTAGTCATTTCAACTACCCATCAATGGGCAGCCACTCTGATTTGGCAAAAAATGAGTCTCAGGAGCTATAATTCTTCAGGAAACTGACCTTTGGGGCTGCCACCAACTAAGAGAAAACCCCAATCTTTTCCAAGCAAGTGTAGACACTTACCAGGAGTAAAAGAGCACAGCATATTTTTAACACAATCTCTAGTTGCATTAGCAAACACCATTAGAGCTTCTCATTGGCATACATTTGAAGTAACAGCTCCAACAAAGGTATCTCTGCATCGCTCCAAAGAAATACTCTTATATAATCAATTGAATTAATTTCACTTAACTGCTCGATTACTGCCAATACAAGTGTTAAATCATCACTTCAAGGTAATTTGTTTTATATTTATTTGGCATATTAAAGTTAATCAACTGGAATCATTACAAAGTAGAATTCTTTTTTCTGTTTTTGGCTAACAAAGTGTTTTTTTAATCATTATGTCCCAAAGTCTCTCCTTCTGTACCCCATAGTAAGTATTCTTCGTTTCTTTTCTCCCACCCACCTATTCACACCCACTGTGCAAGTTCACTATGGTCTAGCATGTAGGCGTTCTGCTGCCAAGGTTATGCTAACTACTTTCTCAGGTCCTCACTAATGCTCTTTCTCGTTTAATTCTTCAAGTAGTTAATTCCTACTCATCACTCTTGCATCAGCCTTCAAGTGGCTTTTCAGAGAAATCATCCACCACCAACTAAATTCAAATATTTAACTCATATAATTTAGTTACACGGAAATGCTCTTACTTTTATTACAAGATAATTTAATTTATGCTTCTCTCACAATAGATTGCAAGTTTTATGTAGCTGAACTATGCCTCTGCTGATTTCATATCTGTTACTAACAACTGTCAAGGTGACTGCAGCAGCAGCATCATTCTTTTCTGTTGAAATGACATTTAGCATACAGTGATACATACTCAGTTGATGTTCCCATCAACAACAGACTGCATGTACAATGGTGGTCTCAATAGGGTATACCATAGAGCTTAGGTGTGTAGTAGCCTATAGTACCCAGATTTATGCAAATTATATTTTATGAACCCACAGTCAACATCATAGTCAATGGTAAAAAATTTAAAGCATTTCCTCCAAGATCAGGAACAAGGCAAAGCTGGCCACTCTCACCACTGCTAATTAACATTGTACTGGAGGTCTTAGCCAAAGTAATTAGGCAAGAAAGGAAATAAAAGAAATTGGAAAGGAGGAAGTAAAACTATCATTATTTGCAGATGACATGATTACATGTATTGAAAACCCTAAACACTGTCAAAAAACTTCAAGAACTCATCAACAAACACAGTAAGGTGGTGTACTACAAAATCAATACACAAATATCCATTGCACTTTTATATGCAAACAACACACTAGAAGAAAATGAAATCATGAAAATCATACCATTTAAAATAGAAGTTAAAAGAATAAAACACCTGAGCATATGCTTAACAAAGGAAATAAAACACCTGTACAATGAAAATTACAAGTCCTTCTTAAAAGAAATAGAGGAGGACATAAATGGAAAGACATTACCTGATCCTAACAGGGAAAAATCAGTATCATTAAAATGTTCATCTTACCCAAAGCAATACACAGATGTAATACAATCTCCAGTAAAACTCCATGGGATTATTTCCAGGAAAAAAAATCTTAAAATTTGTATGGAACAACAAAATATTCTGAATAGCCAAAACAATTATTTGAAAAAAAAAAATCTGAAGGGATTATACCATTCTACATTGAGCCATATTACAAAGCAATAATGATCAAGGAGGAATGGTACTGGAATAAGGACAGAGGCACAGATCAGTGGAATAGAACTAAACCACCAGAAACTGACGCACTCATATACTGTTAATCTATGACAAAGGATACAAAAGCATACTATGGAAAAAAGTCTCTTCAACAAAAGGTATTGGGAAAATTGGACACCAAATGCAATAGAATGAAGCCAGACCACTCTCTAATACCATTCACAAAAAATAACTCAAAATGGACTAGAGACTTGGACATAAGAGCAGAAATCAAAAAATTCCTTGAAAACAACATAGAAAAGACTTTTCATGACATCAGTCATAGGGAAGTCTCTGGGGACTCAACTCAAGCATCGAGGAAAACAAAAAGCCTGGGACTACATAAAATTAAAAACTTCTTCACAGTGAAATAAAATATCACCAAAACCTAAAGGCAACCTACTAACTGGAAGAAGATATCTGCGTTTCATATTTCCGACGTGTTTAATATCTAAACTATACAAAGAACTCATAACATTCAATAACATAAAAAAAGGCAATCCACTCAAAAATGGGAAGAGGAATTGGAGAGACATTTTTCTGAAGACAATATACAGATGGCCAACAAGCACATAAAAGATGTTCCTACTGGCTAGTTATTAGGGAAATGCAAATTAAAACAACAGTGAGATATCACTTTACACATGAGAGACTAGTTATTATCCAAAAGTCTGGAAACAGCAAATGTTGATGAGAATATGGAGAAAAAGGAACACATTTACACTGTTGATGGAATGCAAATTTGTGCAACGCCTATGGAAAACAGTTTGAAGATTGCTCAAAATGTTCAAGATGGAAATTCCATATGATCCTGACATTCCACCTCTGGCTATTTACTCAAAAGCCACAAAAACACTCATTTGCAGAGATGTATGCGCCCACATGTTTATTGCAGTCCTATTCACAATAGCTAAGAACTGGAAATAACCTAAATGTCCAACATTCAATAAATGGAGAAAGATGATGTGGTACATACTCACAATGGAATACTACACAGCCCTTAGAGATGAAATCCTGTCATTTGAATCAACATGGATGGTACTAAAGGGGATTAATTTAAGTGAAACAAGTCAAGAGAAGAAAGATACCAGATGACCTCACTCATAGGTGGTATGTGAATAGACAAAATAAAGGAAAAGTTAAAACGCAACTAGCCCTTGGACACTTGCAATAGAACTGACGTTACCAATAGAGAATGTGACAGGGGTGGGGCAAATAGTAGTGGAGTCTACTGGACAATGGTGACGAATACTTGGTGATTTGGTGAAAGGTAGGTTGTTTTGACACATATCTGAGGAATGGGGAACCTGTACATATGAGGTTATTTTAATGTGTATAATGTCACTACAATAAAAATATATATCTAAAATTATATTCTATGGCATTCACAAACACATTTCTTAGAACATAGTCCTGCTATTAATGCATGACTATATGATGACTTCAGTGAGTTTTGTAGTCTGTTCTTCAAGACAATTCACAGTTGTGTCAGATTTTATATGGCCATCACTGTGAAGCATTGGCCAAGATGAAAATAGTTCAAACTTTCTTGCACGATTAACCTTAAAAACGATTTATAGAGTCCTGTCTTGACAGACCCTATGTATTATTATTCCAATGGGGAAAAAGAGAAAGTCTCTCTAAATTTCATTTATGACAAAAAGATTGCCATTCTTAGGGAATTTTGGACATATTTGCAGAGGTAGAATTTTTCAGTCAGTGTGTTTGTTATTTTAAAGGAAGGGTGCAGTCAAGATTGAAGGAGAATAGGCAGGCAGGAAGAGTGAGGAGGAAGAAGCATTTTATCATTATTTAATTGTCCACATGGTTGTCTCCCTCCAGATCTGGGACTCAAACCCAGGGATATATATGGCCTGTACTCCTTTGGAAGCAATAGACCAACATGCTGCTGCACCAATCTATATGTTCTTATAAACCTAAGGGTTGGTCACAGTCAGCATAGAGGCTTTGGGAATTCAGACAAAGATCACCTTCTCTGATGTTTCCTGTGACAAAATATCACCACGACAAACTGGGTGACTAAAACAATAGAAATTTATATTCTCAGAGGTCTTGATTCTAGAAGTCCAAGATCAAAATGTTGGCAGATTTGGTTTCACCTGAAGTCTCTCTTCTTGGCTTGTAGATAGCAGCATCTCACCATGTCCTCACATGGTCTTGTCTCTGTGTGCGTGCATCCCTGGTGTCTCTTCCTCTTCTAAGACACTAGTTATACTTAATGAGGACTTCACCCATATGACCTTATTTAATTTTAATTACCTCTTGGTAGGTTTTACCCCTAAATATACAGTCACATTGTGAGTTGGGGCTTTACTAAATGAATTTGGAGACGACACAAGTTATAGTAAAGTCCAGGATATTCTTTTTTGGGGGGTATCTTTAAAGAGTAATTTTTAAAATTGCACTTTGGTTATGCAGATTTATATAGACTATATTTCTATTTTATGTATATTATATATCAGTCATATACATAAAGGAAAAATAATATATATCTATATACATAGTTGATATTAGATTTATTAAATAAATTTCAAAGTCAAGTCTGTGTTTTGCTGTTAATTGTGAGTAGAAAGCAGTATATTGCTATTTTAGGAAAGATTTTAAGAGTAAAGTTCTCACGTAACAGACTTCCACCAATACATACACAAATAGCTAAAAAGTGCTCTGTATCACCTACTGTATTCGAGGAAATAAAAAGAAATTGCCAACTTCTGCTACAAGAGAGGTTCTAGTCTCTATAGATAAGAACTGAGACCTTTATGAACCATTGATACGGCCCTGTATTATACATTTAATATCTACTGATATGAAAAATATAAATCCATTATTTTGCATATAGATCAGATCTAAAATTGCTTGCATGACAACTACTTTTCCCCCTTATTTTATCTTAATCTGTGATTTTGAATAGATTCTCAGTCTGCCTATTCCTAATCCAAAGTATTTGCTTAGAATGCATATTTTAGAGTCATTTTATTCACAAGAAGGTACAAAAGCTTAACCTGAGCAAACAAATTTGCTATGTGACTAGGTTGTCATCTTTTCTGACAGAAGCTCCAATCCCCTATTTAATACAGTCAGTGGAGGAAGTCTGTGAACTGCCTGAATCGAAACGAAAAAACCATAATAACGACATTTATAACATCTGTCACATTACATTTGCTTGGTCTATATATCTCTCTCTGGAATAATAGTGATTTATACAAATTGCTTCTCACTGCAATTTATATCAGTGTAAAGATGCTACCATATATATGGAGGATTTTATTTGCTTCAAACTAAATGTCTGTTTAATTGTATTTGCCACTAAATGAAAACGCTACCCTCTGGCATATCTGTTTACATATAATGGTTAATTTATTTCATGGTTTTATAACTTCAGTCTCCTCCAGTCCTTAGATAGTTGAAAGCATGTAACATTCTCTTTTCTTTCTACAAAAAAAAAAAAAAAAAAAAAAAAAAAAAAAAAAAAAAAAAAAGAAAAGAAATATATATGTGATATCTTTATGTCCCAGAAACTGGTAACTATGTCTTTATTACTCCAGGAAATTCATGATCTGGGTATCTTTTCCTTCTTCTTGTAGAAGGGAAAAAACAACAAATTTTCTCTAGCTACTATTAAATTACAGCTGTAGTTTCCAGTACAGGGGGAAGGGTACAATCTTACCCCTCAAAGGACTGAAGACATTATAAGTTGTCACAACTGCTGAGGGATGTTACTGACATCTAGTGGGTAGAGGCTAGGGATGCTACTAAACATTACAAGTCACAGGACAGCCCTTACACAATAAGATGTCCAGTCCAGAAACTCATTAATGCTGACATTGATAAATGTGAACTATAGAGGGTACATCCTGGTGGCCTAGCAGTCTAGCACACCTGGGAGCAGTCCCACATACATACCAAGGTCCTGGGTTCGAGACCTGCGCCAGGAGGAAAAACAAATGTCAACAACTAAATAAAAATAAAGCTCCTCCTCCTCCTCTCTCTTCCTACCCACTTCCTACTCACCTTCATTTCTGCCTGTACCTTTCCTTTAAAAAAATCAAAACACCAAAAAAAAAAGATGTCAGATTACAGATTTGGCTTCTTAATGCGATGGACTTATAAGATGTCGACACAGATTCATATATTTCCATAAAAAGTTAGCAACCTTTGAAAATCCAAACGAGCTAATTTACACAAACATGCTTCATGGAGATGAATTTCTAAGAAACCCAAATGCATTTTTAGTTGTTACTTAGAATATTCTGGACTACTGAATTTATTATTTTATCTGTTTGCCTTTCCTGGTTCTGAACTTTACAGCACAAGGCCTTCCACACAGTTGACAGAGCTCAGTGGGCACTCATCCTTCACCCACAGACTCCTTTTGTTTCTGATGGAAAAGAATATAAAGGAGGCCCAAAAACTCACTGCCATTGTGACTGAATTCCTGCTGCCGGATACATATCTTTATTTTCTGTAACAAAGCACAATCCCAGCTATTCCTCTACCTCTTTGCCTTTGTCAGCAAATTTTCTTCCTCCTCCCATTCCTTCCACATAGATATCACACCCAGAACTCTAACAAAAAAAAATAATTTTTTTGAATATGCTGTTTTGAGAATCATACTTACTTTCTGGTTTTAAAAATGATTTCTAGGTGATTATCAAATTGACAATTTAAAGCCCAGTCTCTGGAAACAAGTGTTGGAGAAAATATGAAGAGATAATTGGTGGGAATGCAAATTGGTGCATCTTTTATGTAAAGCATATCCTATAGGAATCCTTTTTTAAAAAAATACTTTCCATGCTCCTTCATCCCAAACACTATCTTTCTCTCCTGCAAACGCCACCAGCGCTTGCTGTCAACATTTTTCCAGGACTTAGCTGGTGGTATGTTCACTGTTGTCCTAGTCTAATTTCTGTCTTAAATAAATTGCATATTATTTGATGAAGGTCATAGATTGCATTTTACATGTTTTTACTTAAAGCATCAAAATGTACATTGCTGTGCATTATTCCCTCTTCAGCAAATGTGGCATTTCCAACGCCTTCTTCCCTACATTTCAAATTGTAGCAGCACATTTTTTTTGATTTTTTGATTTCAAATTCTACCAAGATGTCAAGTTGAACTCATTTTTCCCCGAATACAAGATTCCTCATTTATAATTCCTATTTTTGTCAAAGTAGGACATTTGTCCTATAAAAAAAAGAGACCAATTTTTACGTCATTTTTCTTTCTTTCTTCTCTTTTTAAGGCCACCAAGTGACATTATTCTTCTATTTAACAATTTTTACTTTACTTTCATGGTTACCTGGACTGTCTGCATCTTGTTTCCTTTATCTACTAATAACAACCATTAATGCGGTTTTGAGTGCTTCCTATGTGCTAGGCACTGCCTAAATACTTCACAGTCAGTCGTTCAGTTAATCCGCAAAACAATCTTATGAGATCCAGAAATAAAATACTTTCTCCATTCTAACAGAATTATAAATGATAATTCAGATGCAAATCCAGCATCCGGACACCAAAAATGAGGCTCTTAAAACACTTGTCTGTAATGATTCCCATTCTCAGTTTCATCTTCCGATACTGCTAGATTAACTATATAATTTTCCAAGATAAAATAATATCCATTTTCTATGGATGGCAAATCGTATTCCTTGGAATTCTAGACGGTGCTCCATTTCTCCCACTGTTGCTGCCCCAAGCTAGTCTGCTGTTATAGTGCTTCTCTCCGGCAGCTGTAAGTTCCCTGCTGCCGAAGCATGCCCCTCCCTTCAACATTCTTGCCTCTATATCTTGTTCTGACTCCTCTTTACTTTTTTCATTTATTCAAGCCCTCCTGATCCATTAATTCAGATCTACAGACTGGTAGCTGATCTGTCAGACTGGGCCTGTCCAGCTCTGCTTTTATGGTGTTTTAAAGGAAAATATTTAAAATGTAAAATAAAAATAGACCACTATCTTATATCATCCACAAAAATGAATTCAAAATAAATTAAAGACTTGAATGTAAGATCTGAACCATAAATCTTCTAGAAGAAACCATGGGCAGTAAGCTCTTTGACATCAGTCTAGGCAATGATTTATTGAATTTAACAGCAACAGCAAAGGCAAAAAAAAGCAAAAGAAAACAAGTGAGACTATATCAAACAAACAAAAAAAAAGTTTCTCATAGCAAAGGAAACCATCAATAAAATGAAAAGGCAAACAGGAATAGGAGAAAATACTTACAAATCATATATCTGATAAGGGATTAATATTCAAAATATATTTTTAAAAACTTGTGTAACTTAATAGAAAATATGAAATCTTATTCAAAATGGGCAGTCAAAACAATTTTTCAAAGAAATGCAGCTAGCCTAGAAGCACATGGAAAAATGCTCATCATCATTACACATCAAGAAAATGAAAATCAAACCCATAATAAGGTATCACCTCATACCTGTTAGAATGACTTATCAAAAAGACAAAATATAACAAGTGTTGGCAAGGATATGGAGAATACACACACATATATATATATATATCTATGTATATACATATATTTGCTTATAAAATTTGCCTATACTAGTGGCATTTGATGAGAGCAATTTTTTTAAAGGAGACATGCAGGCAGGCAGGCAAGCAGGCAGGAAGAGACAGGAGGAAGAAGCAATTTATTTTATTTTTATTTTAGCTGTTCATCCTGTTTGTTCTCCCCAGCCCTAGGGTGCCAACCTGGGTGCTTGGGAAGTATGTAGACTGCACTTGGCTGGAGGTGCAAACCAAAGCACTGCTCCACCAGGGCAAGAGAAAGTAAAATATGTCCTATATTAACATCTCTGAAAAGCTAGAAAATAAAAGATAAAGTGAAATGACTTTTTATGGTTGACAAAAGCAGCTATCATAAAACCTGTAAAATTATTTTTATATTTATTAATCAATAAATGCTTGCCCAATGAACGAAAAGAAATACATGTAAATTTGTAGGAAATTAGCACTGACTTGTGCTAGGCAATTTCCATCTGTTATTACATTAAATACTCACCAAACCTCATAAGATGGATGATATATCTCCGTGTAAGGGGTAAGGCAACGGAGTCTCAGAGAGGAAGAGTAAGTTGCCCATGACGTCACGTGAGCGTGCAGTTATTTAGCAGTATGTGCACGATTCAATTACTATTGCCCTGGCTGAAAAGGCTCAGTCCTCCCCATAAAACATACTCCCTTATTTAGTTCACAGATTAATTACCTAATTGCTAATACAGAACACTGAGATTGTTACTAATTATCATAGTACGTGATGTGCTAGTTCATTCCGGCTAATGAGAGCACATAAAAATGTACTTTTTTTTTCTCAACTTCTTTAAGGCTATCACTTTTAGTCCCTTGAAATCAGCCATGGAGGGAGTATTTATACCTTAGAAACAGGAAAATACTACAGAATAAAGATTTTCCATTTTTATTTGATAGCCAGTCATTAAACGTTTACCAGAATATTCCTTTCAGTGAGTAAGCTGGTCATTCAAAGATCTGACCCCAAGGAGGTTTATTCTTCATATGTGGGAAAGCCGCCTTAATATTTAGTACCTAAAAGACTGAAGACATAATAATAACATGGATTAGATACTACTTTAAATCCTTATTCTGTTATTAAAACTTGGGCAAGTGACTTAATGTCTTTACCTTTCAGCTTTTTCATCTATTTTAACTCACAGATATGTTCATTATCTTAAGTAAAATAGGTGGCCTGGGTAGAGAATAGAAACAGTGCTTAGGTATGTGAAAGAGAAGGAGAGAAGAGGGGGTGAGCAGAGGGTGGGAAGAGGGAAGAGAAAGCTCACCTCTTGAACTGGAGCAGTCATCTTGAAAAGATCAGTTATGAAAAGTCCAGAGTATCTCAGGAACCCGGATGTGGATAACTTTTAGCAGTGAGGCCAATGCTTGCTAATGTTTCCTTGGCATTTTTCAACCTCTGAGTAGACTTGAAATCCCTCATTTGTTTACATTACAGAGAGTGAGGCAAACAAATTCAATTCCTAACAGTTATAGGCATACAGGGGGAAAAAATAAATAAAATGGAAGTAAATTATGTATATTTTATGAGGTAGAGTATAAGTGATGATGATTTTTCAGAACTATTTCAAAACTGCTTTCTGTACTTTTACTTGAGGGTTGGCAGGATTTGATTTTCCCATTATCTCTTCAAACATGAGAGAAGTCATTTCATTCTTTTTTTTTCCTTCTTTAACAAAGACATTCTTCCCTCAGGGAATTATTTCTGAGCCTCTTACTGATGGATAATTGAGGGACTGTATTGCCCTGCTTTTAGTTTTTTGTTTTTTTCTTTCCTTTTTCTCCAATTCTTTTTCTTCATCATCCCATTGCTTTTCTCATTCTGTCTTTCTACTTTACTTTATTCCTCCCGTTTTATTTTCCAGTCATTTCTTCTTTCTCCTTTAATCTACATTCACATTTTATGCATTTTAAATACTTATGACAACTCTAAAAAATCAGTTATTTTATAGTCTCTCTCACCATCCCAAATGTTTGAATTATTGCCATTTTGGAAAATGTAAATAAGACACAGAGCCAGCAAATACACCGACTAATTTTAGTGAAACAACAGTGTGCACACACACATACATGTTTACAAGAAATTTACATTATTTTAGTGAGAACTTTTGCTTATTGTTTTGTTACAGAAATGTAAGAACACATAACTGGAAAATAAGGCCTTTTGGTGCATTTGAGATCCCAATGCTTTTCACAGAATGTACTTCTTACTGGCTAGTATAAAATATCAATGGACATGCATGTATATGAACTTTTAAAATTTAATTCCATTCAAGACATAAAGCAATTTTCCCTTTTATGCACCAATATTAAGCATGATGTGAGGTCTCAAAAGTCCTTGTCATTTAAAAAAATTATTTCTCCGATTTCTAGTGAACTTGATATTGAAACTTTTCCCCATACCTTCTGCTTTCACTTCTCTCTCAATTTGAATGTAAGGAAAATAAAAATTGGCATAGCTATTCACCTCTTTATAATAATTTGTGTAATGAATCAATCTTGTCACAAAACAGTCTCCTTAGGTAATCTGGTGGGGGAAATAACAGTATGTGCAAGTTATTTTACCTGTTTATAATTAAAAAATTCTTCACTAGGTTTTGAAGATAATTCATGGTTTATTACCTTAGGGTCATTTCGTGACAGTATAATATGGTTTTCCTGGCATAAAAAAGCTACACAGTGACTAATTGAATACGAAACAGGTGTCTCAACAAAAAGAAACGAAGCAAAGTTCCAAGAACTGTGCATTATGATGGGAAAATTGGAAAGAAAGGAAACTGAACTGACAAAGTGGTTGAAGCTTTCACAAGGTGGAAGACTGTTACTTCATTAGCTTAGCAAAAGATTTTGACCCTTCACAAAACCTGCAATAGCTTAGCTGTGTGAGGTTATTGACCTCTTCCCTTCAAAAGCTATTTTCCAACAGATTTCTGGAAATAGCTTAGCACTACCAAGTTTTCCTGTTGTGACATCTGAAACAAGCTAAAGGTATGTGATGAAAATACCAAGCGTGGACATTAAAGCTTTGCTGCTTCAGTTAAGTATGGAAAAAAGAGACAAAAAGTAGCAATACTCCCCTGTTTTATCTGCATAGTAGCCTGTCACTGTCCAAGTGGACGTGGGTGTTACCATATTCCTCAGAGGTTTATCTGCCATCTTCCTTCCAACACCAGGTTATAAATTGGGACCCAGTGAAGTTAACAATCCAGCAAAACTGAGGAATCTAGGATTTTAATTAACATACAATCTGGTTATGAATAAAAGTAACTGGGAGAGAGACAGTGGATCAAGAGTGTTCTTCCCTTGAGGCAGAATGAACTGTGATCAATCTGATACGCTAGCAGACCTGCAGACATCCTGTCAACTGACACTATCTACACACTCTCTGCAATCACCAACTCACCAACAGCTGCAGATTTCCCAAATACCTCACCTCCTCCCATGCTGTCCATTTGGTGTCTCCAAATAACTTACCTTCCTCACATAGTCCCCTCCAGGTGTGGGTAGCCTGTCTAATTCTGCAACCCTTACATTTTGGAAGTAGATGAGACAGAGGTCTCCCTGTTCCTATTGGCTCCTCTCAATAATAGATCTACTTTCCTTCCACCAACATGGGTCTTTTGAGTTTTGGATTTGGGGGCAACGAGCAGAGGACCTGGGTCCAGTAACACTTTTATTATCAATACCCAAATTCTTCATTTAAAGAGCAACACAAAGAGACATTCACATCATAGCAGTCTAAACCTTTTCTTTCAGTTCAGCAACTGACCAGGATGTAGGAACCATGAGGAATCTTAACAAATATTTGTCAATCACTTAATTAGGTACACTGCTCAAAGTTCTTCCAACCAACTTCTGTTTCATTTTCACAATGACACAACAGTCAAATGTCACTCAGTGCTGAGTATATGTTCTGGGAAATGCATCCTAAGGAGATTTCATTGCTATGTCAATATCAGAGGATGATTCCACAAGCCTAGATGGTACAGGTCCTGTAACCAGGCAGCCAGTGGGGACTCAGAGATCCTAGCTCTCCAGCCAAACAAGGAAACTATGACATTTGGCTAACATAATCTAGTAGCAGAAAAACCACACTGGGACTCAGACAATGGATTGAACTGGTTCTCTTCCACTGAGGCAGGACCTTTTGTGATGAACCTGATAAACCAGCAGTCCCCTGTAGGCACCACCTTATCTACAATCACTTAGGGTACTGTGTATACTTTATCTATATCTCTGTGCCCCGTCCCCTCAGTGGGTGACATGGATCTGAGACAGAGCAGTTTTCCCACTGACTGCCACCTCTTGACAATAAACCTAATTTCTTGTCATCAATATCTCTCTTGTCAGGTTTTTGGTCTTCTGAGTGCATAGGGGAACAGACCTGGGTATGGTAACAAGCTGACTACACAACTGAGCTGTATGGTGTAGCCTATCAGGACCATGTGGCATCTGTAATCTGCTGCTGACAGAAAGATCCTTAAGCAACAGGACTATAATTCTCTCCTTTTGTTGGGTGAGTAAATCAAGAGAGTGGCAGAACTAGAGTGTGAATCTGTACACATAACTATGACTCCAGAACACTCTACTGAACAGTTACCAATACCGCTTTAAGAAAAAACAAAACAAAAAAGCATTCTTAATGATGGCTTCATAAACGCTGACCTGGAAACTCAGGCTTTAATGTGCCCATTCATTCAGTTCCTCCTACTGAGTCACTTTAGCACTAGGGAACAGTACAAGGCTGAGTGCTCCTTTAAAATGAGAGCTCCTGAAAGGGCACATAGATTTCTAAGCAGCCTGAAAGGCCTGAGGTTTGAGGTTTCTGCTTGGTATTTTTAGAAGTGTGTTCCTTAAGAAGGCTGATCCTTTCCCAGCCCTACAGGACAATTAGAAGTCAGACAGGGTGCATTATTCTCTCTTTCACCCTGTTGATTTGCATTTTCTTATCGCAGGGCACAGGCAGCTGCTGATTTGATTATTAAACAAGTGCTTCACCCTGCAGCTCCTAATCACACAGGCTCTCGAATCTCTCCTGCCCACTTCAGTCATATCCCTTTGGGGGTGACCAGGGTGACAGTCACCCCCAAATCACTGTTCTGTCTTCTGCCTGAGACTTCTTGCCTGCATAAGCCTTCACTAGGTTCTCTATGACCACCGCCACCCCCCACCCAGAGATCTTGCTTCATAGCTGTTTTTCTGCCGGAGAACCTGAAGTCCATCCGAAACTACAGCACATTACCCTCCAGGCATTCAAGCCTGGGTTGCAAAATGAAAACTTGCCCCAGTAAAACTACCTGGCATTCCTATCCTTTGCAGCCTCTCTGAATTTGGCAGTGGTTTCCAAGATCTCTATGGAGAAGGGCAAGTGGATGCATCAATAGAGTTAATCATATGATTGTCTTGTTTCCTCTGCCCCTGGTTGTCTCACCAAATCTAGAATGTGCTATAACAATCTCAACTAGGCAGTAGAGATGACCAGTAGATTCTAGCATGTCAAAAAGGATGCCACTTTTATTTCTAAGCTACTTGTTTTAACTAAACAGGCTGTTAAATTCAATCAGATAGTGGGGTATTTCTGTCAAATGATTGGTCTATTGCGTTTAGCTAAGTATCCTGTTACTGAACAGTTATGGTAGCTAATGTTTATATATCAGCTGACTGAACCCTAGGGACCGGGTTTCAATGCTTCCATTTCAGATTGTATCCAGGTGAAATGACCCAAATTTTATCTAAATATTGAGCTATGAGCTTAAATAGGAAAATGTTATTATACCTTGAAACTCAAAATGGAGCAGTAGTTTGATGTGATTCCAGAAAGATACAGGAGGATGGAAACGATGTTCTGCCAATCACCCTCAGATTAGACTCAGAAGTTCCCTCAATTTATTGTGTCCCTGTGTTGGGTGCCATACTGGTAGTGTTTGGATCTGGCCTTTATCTAGAAGCAGTATTCTTCATGCATTAGACATCTAAATTGGTTGCTACATTTGATGCTGAAATCCATTGCAGTTATCAAGTGGTTAGTAATAATCAAAGTGCCTTGATAGCATTGCTGTCAACATATGAAGATAACCGGCAATAATTAAGTTAAAACACAAAGGCTTTTTTATCAGAAGCAAAGAGATTTTAGTCCCTAGATCTCATCTGTTTGTCTGGATTTCATGGGAGACAACGAACATTAACTTCTGCTCACTGATATTTTTTAACCACCATAAAGTGTCAGAGAAGTATATATATATGTATATATATATATATTTTATATATGTATATATGTATATATATATATATTTTATATATGTATATATGTATATATATATTTTGTTTTTTTTACTCAGATGAACAAATGTAAAAAAGATAGTATATTGGAACTGAAATCATTTAAGAGTTACTCAACTGAGAATCTGATATAATACAGAATATCTGCTTTGTGTCTGAATTCACATATTCAAGAAGAAAATGCAGCTGCCATGAAATTTGCTTCCATAAGTGCAAGATGCATTTATACTTGGGCCCTGAAATGGTATGTCTTCAGAAAAGCTTGTGAGCTGAGAGTCTGAATATAAGCCTGTGTCAGAAGAAGACACCTGTCTTTAAATGCTCTTAGAAGTATTGATAATAGATCCTGAATCTGATGATTTGGTCTTTTATAAACTATGAAACTGAAGGAGATCTTACTAACTCAAGGTTTAACAAAAATAACAAGTGTGTTTTTTATTTTTCCCTCCCTTGAAAATTGCTCAGAATCAAACATTGCTTAGGGGAAATAATAAAACCTGAAGCAAGGCATTAAAATCTAAAGCAAATTTGCTGGTGCAGGGTACCCTGGTGGGCACTGCAGTAGCCCAGGGTGTCCATCAAATATCTCTTCCTAAAACCCTTTTCCTGTATTACTTTGAGGTCTCCTTCACCCTCATACAACCCTTCTTGCATCCCTTTGGACCATACCCTTTTCCCCCTTGCCCTTTAGAAAGCTCTCACTCCCCTGGGGTGACAGTGGGGTGTGTGATGCTTATTTTGGACACTAGGTCAGCCAAATCCCAAGATACTGATATCTTCAATAAAAACCTTATCCTCTTAACATCGGTCTTGTCCTGTGAGATGATTGGCTTTCAGTGGCAACGGGCAGTAAGGATCTGATGTTAACAAGACATCCTGTTTCTTGAACAGCCCTATAACATAGGACATAGAATAATGAAACAGGAAGGCCCAAAGTTATTGCTGCTGAGGGGAAAATAGTGGATTTTGTAGAAAGGTTTTTGTTGTCCAGTTATCTGCAGTAGGGGACCTATTTTGTTATACGGTGTATACTCATTTTTTAAATACCTAACTAAGCACAGATAATATTTGAGTGTTACTTCTAATCTATAACCTAAAGTCACTGAGTGAATATTTAAAATATCTTGAATGAGAATACACCAATTTATACCTTATATGTCTCTAGTCCAGATGCTTTAGCTTCTTTAATGCCAATCAGTGTTAGATGCCTTAAAAGATAACCTACTGATAAGAACACATTTATCATCTAGTGAACTGAGTGACATTTAAGATAACTATGAGGGATAATTATTGTTTACGGCAACATGTCCCATTCCAACAGTTTCTAAGAACAGAGAAGAATCAGCAAACCCAAGAGGCTCAACTTATAGAATGCTGCCTGAAACTTAGGATTCTTAAATTATACGTCTATTTTAATCACTATAGTCTTCTTCAGAAAAACAGTACAAATAGGAAATGATATCATTATTATAAGGGGTTGGCTAAAGCAATTACAGACGCTGATAAAATTGAAGATATGCAGCAGTCAAGATGGAGAGTCAATCTTGTAAGTTCTAGTCTGAAATGCAGAAAGAGTTGATGTTTCAGTTCAAGTCCAAGGCCATAAACAATGTCCTAGGTCAGAGTGAGGCAGAAGGAATTTTTTCTTTTTATTTTATTCAGGCCTTCAGCTGACAGCATGGGGCCCACCTTGAATAATGTTTGACTAAATATCTGGGGACCCAGTCAAACTGGCACACAAAATTAATCATCACAAACACTTAGAGAATTTTGACATCTGCCCCATCTATAATCTTAAGTCAAGGTTGCTTCTAGAATGATGTCACATTTATATCTAGAAATCATGTGATAACTTTGAAACAATGAAATGGACAGACCTGGGACTGTAAAAATACTGAACATATTCTAAGATGATTTTTATTCATTCTTGTTAATAAATCTTGATACAGATGGAAGAATTTGTTTTCATCGTAACCTACTACCTAGTAATGAATTTGTAAAGATGATACTTGTAGCTCTCAACTAACTAACCTCCTGAAGACTTTGCATTTTGAAATGAAAAGTAATGGGTACAGTGGCTCAATTACAGGGTGAAGAAAGAACTGAAATGCTGGTGAACATATTGCACTATACACAGGTGTCATACACAGATGATATGTACCTTAAACCTTTATAAAGATGCAATGTTCTTTCAAAAAAATTAAAAGAAGAGAACTCAGTGAAGATAAGAAATATTCCCTTTTCAGATGCTTAGATTATTACCAGCTCTGTAGTAATTGAAGTGCAAATAGACATTAAAAGCCACTGAATTACTTTAGTTCATTATGTATTTTTAGAGTTCATTATACGTACGAATGAAATGTTATATAGTTTTTACTATCTTTCTTTTGCTCTCATAATTCCCCAATTAAAGTATCTTCCCAGTTTTGTTATGGGATTAATGGGAAGCTATGTTATAAAATTAGAGTCAGGGTATGCTAGGTGTTTGCAAGCAATGGGTTTGTGGTTGCTATGCATACAATCTATCCTATTATGGCACTCGGTTTTGAGGTAAGACAAAGCTTTATTGCATGTCAACAGGCAAGGAGACAGGAAAATCAAAATTCTCAGATCTGCCTCCTTGATTGCAGGTCAGGGTTAAAAGGTTTAAGATGAGGGTAGAACAGAATGTTTAGTCAGTTTGATTGGTCTGTCCATGTACAGTTAAGGAGGCATCTGGACAGGATCTTCATGGTTGAGGGATCCCTTGCTTCTGTATAAGCAACAGGTCATTTTCTTCTTAGAACTTTAGTTCCTACTGAATTTTGTTCCAGGGAACCGAAAGACACTGAGACAGGACTGTACTGTAACTATAGTTCTATAGTTAAAGAGAGGGAATGACTGCATTAAATATAGTTGGCTCAGTGCCAGTTTCAAGTATGTGTGTAGAATACACTTTTAGTGAAGCTACTTCTGTCCTATGCACTCCAACCAAAGAATAATATAGCCAAAGACACAAAATCAATAGCTATTCCAAAGGAACATAAATTTTATCCAAGACTACTTTAACTCTCTAGAAAAAAGTTTACTTTCTAAAATATTTTATATTTACTATTGAGTGTAAAGTTTCTTAGCTTTGACCAAGGGCACCTCAGCAGGATTGGGAAGGGAAGAAAATTATCGAAATCATTTCACATGATGCTCTCTCAAATGACTTTATAATTTGATATGCTTTGAGACATATGCTTTTGGAAAATACAGTAACTTATCAACTTTTCAGTATTTACTCTAGTAAATCTCTACATCAACATTCAAAATTGTGTGTCTTCAAATGGAGAATAGTAGGAAGCTTGCTTTCAATAATAGACTTTTTTTGTATGTGATGTCTCTTTTTTCAATCTACATACAGCATTCTACTCATTTCTTTATATCTTATCTCCTCAGGACAGTTGGGATTTATCTGGATTATTAATGCTCTCCTTTTCAGGTAGTTTATCCCCATGAAGCTATTTCTTGTTCTGCTATGAGCTTATAAAGCTAATCTAAGCATGGGGTGACACTGATATTAATAGAAAATCTGGTCAGAAAATGTACCCATGAGAGACAGAGTAGGTGGGAGGGAAGAAATAAAAATAGTAAATGCTCTCTAGTAAATTCAACCCTACTGGCAGATTCCTAGAGTGGCTTCAGGATAAATATTTTTACTTCATGACAAAAACTAATCAGCTTTGTTTTTTGGTATCACTAGTCATAAGTTAGAAATACTAAAGTTGAATGTGTTTTGTGGAATTACCTTAGCTATTGATAGGTAATGTGCATATCTCTGTATGTTGAATTGAGATGGCAAACAGACAGTGGTTTCTTTGTATTTTAACTTACATATTTGGAGTTTTACTTCCTCAGCAAGATAAGACTTTCCATTACATATAAGACCATATGTAAGAATCAGTAAGAATAGAAATAGCACTACGCCTTTTATAGTACAAGAAAGGGAAATTCAGTTGAGGAATAGGAGGAACAAAACTTCTCTGAACAAAACTGGTAGAAATGTCATTTCTCGTCTCTCATGAGTTATGTGGGTTCTGCTATATTTTATAACTGAAGGTTCTTGTGATAATAACAACAATAAACACTAATCTGTATCTCAGTCTCTACACATTTTACCTATATTTACAGACTAAAGTTGAAGTTTAGCTATCTAATATAATGTGCCTGTTGGTTATTGAGAATATCAAGTACAAATTAGTTTTATGTTAAAAATGTATCTTGGGTGCACCCCGGTGGAATAGTGGTTGTCAGCTGCTTCCAAAGGAGCAGTGTCCCGGTATATTCCAAAGACCCAGGTTCACATCTTTTTTGGGGGGAGAACAGTCAATATGAACAATTAACATAATATGCCATGAATAATGCACACTTTTTTGCCCAAATTTGTGAGGGAAAAATAAGGATGCACATTATACATGGTTAGTACTAATTCTGTATCTATATTAATGTTTTTAATTCTTTTATTTATGCTTCTGAGTTAAAAGTGTACCTCTAGAAATCAATAATGATAACAATATTGGTGTGCAAAATAATACCTTGGAAAAAGGATGGATTAATGAAGAAAATGAAAATTTGGTTTAATAAAATCTTGTTGTGAAGGCCTGGAGGATTACTTAAAAAAAAAAAAAAAAAACAGCCTTGATTGCTTCTGATCATTTCAAAACCCATGTTACATGAAGTTAAAAGCAGTCTAAGTGGACTTGAAAACCAACTTGCTGTGATACCTGGTGAACTAACCAGTCAACTGCAACCTCTTGCTGTGTCATAAACAAGCCATGTAAGGGCCTAATGAAGAAAGAGTGGACATCGTGGATGTATTCAGTTGGTAGTGATTTAAAACCTACAGGAATGCATCCATTTCTCAGATTTGTGACTGGATCCTAAGATCATGGAATGGTATCAAAAAGGAAGCAGTTGTGAAATAATTTTAAAAAATGTGGCATCAGCAATGCAATGGATGAAACTGAGTAACTGCACAGGGATGAGGAAAGTAACTATTCAGTAGACAACAGCAATGAGGAAATGGAAGACAATAATTCCGATGGACAGTGATGAAGAGTTCTTAGCTTTTATAATGCATAAATACCTTAAATTTGTTACCTGTCCATAAAATTTGTTATACCTTATATCAGAGTTCTTCTGTTTTACAATTATTTGTTACATCAAATTTCTTTTACTATAATATGTTGAAAATGAATGCTAAAATTCCTTTATAATGCAAAATACAAGTACCTAAATCTAAACAATTAAAAATTTGATTTAAAAAATTAAAACACATTTTTTCCTGAAAGTCTGGAATAAAACCAAGGGTGTACATTATACAGAGGAATGCATTATACATGGCAAAATATGATAAATAAAAATAAAATAAAATGCTTCATTCTCCTTTCTCTGTCTGTTTGCCTGTCTACTCACCTTTCTTGCCATAAAAATTATTTTCTTTGAGAAGCAAATAGTTTGGTCTTGATTTTTATTCAGTCTGATTATTTCTGATTTTTAACTGGTCAGTTTTCATATTAGAGATCAACTTCTTGATGGTGACTTGATATGATGCACTTTCAGGTTGCTCCCCACAGATATTAAGAAAAAAAAGTGACCTATTTTCCTGAGACAAACACCAAGAAACGACTGGCAATTCAGCTGGAGGCAGAAAAGCTGATGATTAATAGTGGATTAGGGCACTCAGCACAGTTCTCAGCTCAACCACTGATTTAGATTTGGGAAGGAGTTCGGGTGTCTCCAGACACATGGTGGGGTTGAGGCTAGGAATTTTGGGACCAGCTGTGGAGGCAATGAGAGGCAATCCAATGGAACTGAGATGATGAGCCACAGAGGGCCAACTTAGGAGGGGGTGAAAGGAGAGCCAGGGCACCGGAAGCTGAGCTGGAGCCCACGTGGTGAAACTGTGCTGGGTTCAGCCATAACTGGAAATCAGCCAAATCAAACCTCTCCCACAACTATTTTGGCCAGAGCCTGGGGTTCAATGAGCAGAAATCTCGCCCACTGCATATCAAACCCACTGGAAATCCTGTCCATCGGATGTCCCATCCCCTGGATTAGAGTGAGAAGGTAGTCCCAAACTCAATGCTACCCACTAGCGCCATCTTGTGGGTAGAGGAGAAAATGCAGACAGATATCCTATCCTTGGCAAGTTAAACCTAGGCAAAGCCAGGGAAACTGAACCCTCAGAAATACAACAGAATGCCGAATAGATCAAAGGCACAGAGAAATATAAGTGAAATGATGGGTCCAATAAAAAACCCAGGGAAAAATCTGAATACAGGAGATGTATGTAAATTATGTGAAGAGGAATTTAGGGAAACAGGGATTAATATACTCATTGGAATCCGAAATCAGTAGAGGCAGTATAAGAGAATGTCAGGAAGCAAAGAGAAGAATTAAAACAAGACCTCAAAGAGACACTGTGGCTGAATTAAAGAACTCAATAGAGGGACTCAACAATAGGATGGATAAAGCTTTCAACAGAATGAGTGATCTGAAAGACAGGACAGAGGAACTCAATCAAGCAAATCAGCAATGAGATACAAAAAAATATTCAAAGAATCGAAGACAGCATTCAAGACCTCTGGGATAATATAAAAAGGAGTGATGTTTCATTATAGGGGTCCCAAAGGAAGAGAGATAGAAGGGGGCAGAAACCATATTTGAAGAAATAATAGAGGAGAACTTCCCCAATCTGAAGAAGGAAGCAAGCCTCCAGATTGAGGAAACTAAAAGATTTCCTAATAAAAGAAACCCAAACAGAAATACACCTAGACACATTGTCATCAAAATGTTAAAAATAACAAAATAAAGAATGACTACTAAAAGCAGCCAGAGAAAAACATGTCATATACAGAAAAGCCCCCATAAGATTGTTAGGGACTTCTCAAATGAAACTCTATGGGCCAGAAGGGAATGGCATAATATATTCAAAGTGCTGAAAGCAAGGAGTATCAACCTGCTATACTATATATGGCAAGATTATCATTCAAAACTGAAGGAATGATAAAAACCTTTTCTGACAAGCAAAATTTACAGGAGTTTATCACCACAAACCCAGCTTTGCAAAAAATATTAAAGGATGCTTTATAAAGCATAAAGAAATAACACATAAAAATAATATAAGACAGAAAATATTAAAAGTGGGGAGGAAAAGAAGAGAACAAAAATGTGGGTAGTTAGAATGAGTGGAAGACTAATATGCTTTCAAATAAAATTAAGTAGCAAACATATAACTGTGAATGCTAGCTTAGGGTAAACTCAAAATATATCCTCAGGGAGAAAGTGAAGAAGAAAACAAAAGGTGAAATCAATCAAAACATAACTGCACCATCTGACCTAAGAAGCGAAAGAGAACAAAGACATCATTGGGGCACCACACAAAAGTCACTATAAAATGACACTACATAGCTATATATCATCACCCTAAACATTAATGGACTGAACACACCAGTCAAATCACACAGAGTGGCTGAATGGATTAAAAAGCTTAACCCAAATTCCACTGCATTCAGGAAACCCACCTTCTTCCTAAAGATAAAGAAACGTTCAAAGCGAATGGTTAGAAGACAATCCTACAGTCGAATGGCAACCACAAAAAAGCAGGAACAGCTGTACTTATATCAGATAAAACAGATTTCCATCTAAAAAAGCACAACAAAAGACAGAGATGGACACTATATAATGATTAAAGCATCAATACATCAGGAAGACATAATGCTTATCAACATATATGCACCAAATGAATAAGCATCATAATATATCAAGCAAGTATTATTAGACCTGATGAGAGATATTGACAGCAACACAGTAATAGTGGGGGACTACAATATTCCACTTACAACAATGGATAGGTGAGCCAGGCAGAATAAAACGGGGAAACAGCCACTTTAAATGACCGACTGGACAGATAGGTCTAATAGACATATATGGATCACTTCACCCAACGACTACAGAATTCATTATCTTCTCAAGGGCTCATGGAACATTCTCAAGGATAGATCATATGCTGGGACACAAAGCATCTCTCAACAAATTTTCAAAGATTGAAGTCATACGAAGTCATACCATTCTCTAACCATAATAGCCTAAAGCTAGAGATTAACCACAAAAAGAAAACTAGAAGACTCTAAACTAATTGGAAACTCAACAACATGTTCCTGAGGACTCTTGGGTAAAAGAGGACATCAAAGAGGAACTTAAAAATTACTTAAGAGACAAATGAGAATGAGGACACAAGCTATCGGTATCTATGAGATGCAGCAAATGGACACTACAGGGAAAGCTCATCACAATCCAGGCCTATCTCAAGTAACAGGAAAAATCACAAATAAACAACGTAACTCTACATTTAAAACAACTAGAGAAAGAAGAACAATGAAAGCCAAAAATCAGCAGAAGAAAGGAAGTAATCAAAATTAGAGCAGAAATAAACAAACAGAAAACAAAAAGACAATCCAGAAGATCAGTGAAACCAAAAGTTGTTCTTTGAAAAAAATAAATAGAATTGACAAACCATTGGCTAGATTTACAAAGAAAAAAAACTCTCATAACTAGTATCATAAATGAAAAGGGAGAAGTTACAACAGATACCACAGATACTCAAATTATCATATGGAACTACCATGAACTGCTCTACGCTACCAAAATGCACAACCTTGAGGACATGGACAGATGTCTAGAAAAGTATAGTCTGCCAAGTCTGAACCTGGGAGAATTGGAAAACCTGAACAGAACAATCAAAAGCAAAGAAATCGAAGAAGTAATCAAGGGCCTCAAAAAAAAAAAAAGGTCAGGCCCAGATGGCTTCTCCAATGAGTTCTACCAAATCTTCAAAAGAGAATTAACACCTATTCTTGTCAAGCTCTTACAAAATATTTAACAGGAGGGAACTCTCCCAAATATTTTTTATGAGGCTAACATTACGATGATACCAAAAGCCAACAAAGATGTCACGAAGAAAGAAAATTACAGACCAAGATCTCTAATGAACATAGATCAAAAATTCTCAACAAAACATTAGCAAATAGAATTCAACAATGCATCAAAAAGATCATCCATCATGACCAGGTGGGATTCATCCCAGGGATGCAAGGATGGTTCAACATACATCAATCTATTAATGTCATATATCATATCAATAAGAGCAAAGAGAAAAAACACATTATATCAATATATGAAGAGAAAGCTTTGGACAAGACCCAACACCCATTTATGATAAAAACCCTCCATAAAATGGGAATTGAAGAGTCATACCTCAATATAGCAAAGGCCATATATGAAAAACCCAAGGCAACATCATAGTCATTGGTGAAAAACTGAAAACATTCCCTCTTAGGTCAGGAACAAGGCAAAGGTGTCCACTCTTACCACTGCTATTTAATACTGTATTGTCTTAGCTAGAGCAATAAGGCAAGAAAATAAAATAAAAGGAATCCAAATTACAATGGAGGAAGTAAAGCTCTCATTATTTGCAGATGACATGATTATATACATTGAAAAACCCAAAAAGTCTATCAAAAAACTTCTAGAATTCATCAATAAATACAGTAAAGTGGCAGCCTACAAAATCAATGCACAAAATTCTGTTATGTTTTTATATGCAACCAATATGCTAGAAGAAAACAGAATCGTGAAAATCACACCATTTAAAATAGAAGTTAAATGAAATACCTGGGCAAATATCTAACAAAGGAAGTAAAAGATTTATACAATGAAAACTGTAAGTCCTTCTTAAAAGAAATAGAGGAAGAGGCAAAGAAATTGAAAGATATCGCCTGCTCATTGCTGGGAAGAATCAGTATCATTAAAACGGCCATCTTACCGAAAGCAATATACAGATTTAATGCAATCCCAATTAAAATCCTACAGGTTTATTGCCAGGAAATAGAAAAAAAAAAATCTTAAAGTTTGTATGGAACAACAAAAGACCCTGAACAGCCAAAGCAATCATTAGAAAAAAGAACAAATCAGGAGAGATTACACTTCCAGAATTTGAACTATATTACAAAGGAATAGTGATCAAAACGATATGCTACTGGAATAATAACAGAGGCACAGATCAGTGGAATAGAACTGAATCACCAGAAACTGATCCACTCACACAGTCAGTTAATCTACAGCAAAGGAGCCAAAAGTATTCGATGGAAAAAGGAAAGTCTCTTCAACAAATGATGTTGGGAAAACTGGACAACCGCATGCAAAATAATGAAGCTAGACCACTATAACACCTTTTACAAAAATTAACTCAAAATGGATTAGCGACTTGGACATAAGACCAGAAACCACAAAGCTTTTAGAGGACCACATAGGAAAGACTTTCCATGGCATCAGTCATAGAGAAGCTTTTGGGGACTCAACTCCACCATTAAAGGAAACAAAAGAAAATAAACAACTGGGACTAAATCAAACTAAGGAGCTTCTTACCTACTAACTGGGAGAAGATATTTGTATTTGACATTTCTGACAAATGCTTAATATCTAAAACATACAAAGAATGCATAAAACTCAACAGATAAGTACAGGCAATCCAAACAAAAAATGGGAGGAGGAATTGTAAAGACACTTTTCTGAAAAAGATATACAGATGGCCACCATGCACATGAAGTTGCATTCATACTTGCTAGTTATCAGGGAGATGCATATTAAAACAACAATGAGATATCACCTTACACCTGAAAGACTGGGTTATCCAAAAATCCAGTAACAACAAATGCTGGCAAGAATGTAAAGAAAAGGGAACACTTTTATACTGTTGGTGGGAGTGCAGATTGGTACAACCTCTATGGAGAACAGTTTGGAGATTCCTGAAAAAACAAGACAGAAATTCCATATGATCCCATCTTTTCACTTCTGGGCATCTACCCAAGATATAAAAAGCACCCATCCACAAAGCTGTATGTATTCCCATGTTTATTGCAGCCCTATTCACAATAGCTAAGAACTGGAAATTACCTAAGTGTCCAACATCAGATGAATGGATAAAGAAGATGTGTTATATACATACAATGGAATACTACACAGCCCTTAGAACAGATGAAACCCTGTCATTTGAATCAACATGGATGGAACTAGAAGGGATTATGCTAAGTGAAACAAGTCAAGAGAAGAAGATAGATACCAAATGACTCACTCATAAGTGGAATGTGAATAAACAAAACAAAGGAACAGATGAAACATAAGCAACCTTGGAACATTTGCAACAGAACTGAGGTTACCAATAGGGAATGGGGTGGGCAAGGGTGAATGGTGGTAGAGCCCACTGGACAATGGGGAGGAACACTTGGCGATTTGGTGGAGGGCATGGTGTGTTGACATATATCTAAGAAATGGGGAACCTAACTTAGGAAATCATTTTAATATGTAGAATAATTACAATAAAAATAAATTAAAAGAATTATATTAATATGCATTAAATATATAATTTGGTATTCATTCTCTGACTCATTTGGGGATTTTATTGTTGTTACTCTGTTCCTTCTTTCTACTTTTTGGTTAAAGACATTTAAGTATTACATTTGGATTCATCTATTGACTTTTATGTACTTTCTTGCATTCTTCTCTTTAGTACTTGCTCAAGGGATTACAAAATGAACTAAATTACCATGATCTGCTTAGAATTAATTTTACATAAAATATAGAAGCGCTGGAACAATAATATGGTACTTTAACACCCTTTCCTTTGTGCTATTCTCACATATTCATACTTATATACACTATACATATCATAGTTTTAATTTTGCTTCAAGTATATACCATTTATAAAAATTAAGAGAAAATTATATATTCTTTATTTATGCACACTGGTTCCCATTTTTAGTGATCTTTTTATTTCTGGTCATTCAATTGGTATAATTTTCCTTGAGAGTGAAGAACTTCCTCACATGTCTAGAAATGCAGGTTATTGAGATAATTCCTCTACTATTGTCTTCATCTAAAAATATTTTTATTTTGTCCTCCACTGTGAAAGATAGTTTTTCTAGATATAGATTTGTTTTTCTTTTAGAAATTAAAGATGTCATTCATTTTTTTCTGATCTTCGTTCATGATAAGTTGGCCACTGTTCTAATGTCATTACACTTCATATAATGTTTCACTCTTAGTACTTTAAAGAATTTCTTTCAGTCCACAGAGTTCAGAAGATTCACTGTTTTGTGACTTAGCATGGTGTTACTGTAGTCCTCTCACCCATGTATCTCTAATAACTGTAAGTTACAAATCCCTGTGACTGATTATTTTGTTCATTGAATCCATGGTGAGAGGTAGACTCCATGTGAAGACATTCATTTGGGTTTTGGCTTTACCTCCTTGATGTAGCTACCATATATACTCCATGAAAAACAGGCTATTTGTTTGCTGTTGGGTTCTTATTGATATTGAATATCTAACCTATGTAGCCTTTATGACTCTTCAACCTGATATTCTGTTTAAATATTGGTCAGTTTAGATTCAATGGATAAAGAAAGATGCTGGAAAGACACATCAAGACTCACTTATCAAATGGAACTGGTATATTTAAGAACATAGTCTGATCTGGGTCATAATCTTGGCTTTACATTAAATCTTATAACTCTCACTCTAAAGGAATCTTTATCCTTACTTCACTATCTGAGGCAAAGCCATTGGCTGAAACTGTGCTCTCAATACACTTTTGGGTCTATGTACCTTAAATGTGATAGCACCACTAAACTAAACCAAAGGGTACCCACTAGACCACTACAGATGTTCAATCTCAGCACCATCTATGAAAAACCAAAATAGATTATTTCTGTTAGGTGAGTAATACTCCTCATGGTGAGCCTTCTTATATTTTTACTTAGGCTGTTGTCAATGGCTTAGCTGTTTTGGTTGTCAATTGTATTTTTCCACAACAGAACAATATATTAAAGCAAACCTTCTTTGGGACCACAAACTGAAAACAAATTACAGCTACATATAGAGCCAACTCGGTTACTCAGATATATGTCAATGTTCAGAGTCATTCTCTGATTAGGCCGATTGCTCAAATTGGTACTTTTCAGATTGCCACTACTGCTGCCTGGATTCATCATATAAGATAGGGCATGACATCTATCATCACAGGCTAGGCACAATACAAAGGACTCTTCTTCTGATGCAGACACTATTGCTAGAGTTGACCCATTGCCTTGATGTGAGTTAAATTACATTGACTAGAGCATGGCTCTCCCCTATTTCTTAGACAGACTAGATCAAAACTTAGTATCCTTTTGAAGGCTACAGTAGTGCTTTATCACTTTATACTTTTTCTTGTTATGTTATATGTGATCAGCTTACTGTAAGCAGTCAGCATTGCTACTATTGAAATAAATTCTTGTTAATCTGTTTGAATTTCCAAATTATTATCAGTTTCATAAGTGTTTTTATCACAGAAATTCATAACATATCTATTATAAAAGTATTTTTTTAATTTCTACATTCCCTTTCATCAACATATATCAGATATTGTGCATTGTAATCACACTTTATTAATAATTTCGACTCTTTCACACTTACTTCTAGTCCACACAATTTAGTAAGACTATTTTTTTATTGAATGCAGCAGTCTTCAGAAAAGGATCATCTTCTTGAGCTGCTTCTTGAAAAATGCTAAAGTTCAAGTGGGTGGTAGGCTATGTATACTTATTTTGAAAATTCAAGATTTCTCCCTTACCATTCATCTCCCTTACCATTCTGTGGCATGAAGCTTCTTACTTTCCCCTAATGGAAAACCCAGCTTCGTTATTACACTGTTTGGATGTCAGCCTAGACCAAAGGGAGCATAAAGGATAAAACCATTCTGTTTCAGCCACTTAGGTCCTTTGTGTTAGGCTGGCCCAGGGACAAAAGCAGCAGCGGCCATGCCGGGGAAAACGGCAGCCAAGCCCGGGAAAAAGGTGGATGACGTCAGAATAAGGGATGCGACCCCCACACCTGGATTCACAGGGCCAATCCCCAATCGCCACATAGGAAGCCCACGAAATTCCTCTGCTTAAAGAGCCGGTACCCCTTTGTTCTGGGCGCGACTTCCAAGCCCGCGACTTCCCCAGGCCCGTTTTGCGGACTTGGGAGTTTCGCCCGGGAGCGCAAAGTCCAATAAAGCCCTGACTATTCTGCTTTCTGTCTGATTGAAATTTTCTCCTCGCGGAGCCCAGAAAAACCTTACACTTTGGTTGGTTTGATATAATTTTAGATCATAGGTAATGATCTCCTGGATGACTGTATTTCTCTGTGAGTCCTCCTGAAGTAGTCTACCCAGGCCAAATTATTGGAAATATAAGTTTCTTAAGATTCATAAAAATTATCTTTCTCTTACAAACTTGACTTTTCTATATGAAAAGGTTAGGTGTGAGTAAGGAAATTATTATAGAAAATATGAAGTTACTGATACTGAAATGGAACATACTGACTTTAAGGCAGTGATAGGAAAACATTCTAGAATCAGGGAAACACCTTAGACACAGATATATTCAGGTGTTGCATGGGGAAAGTATACTAATAATTTTTGTTTTTCAATGTTGCTCATGGAGGCTTTTTCACAATGGAAGCATCCTGATTTTGCTCTCCCAAAGTGATGTAAGTGCTTTGAATTCAACTGACTGCTTGATGTTCTATCTCCTACCAAATGTGATCATCTTTCATAATCTAACTGAGAAATCTACTGGAAAAGGCATCTTTGCCTATACCTCCCATACTGAACATCTGTCAATGCAGCTGGATGTCTTCCCCACTCCTATTTTTGTAGCCCTTGCTCAGTCCTATGAAGCAGACTAATTCCACCCAACTGGCAGTGTCAAACAGGACTGGTTGGATGGATTTCCCTCAAATGTTCTTCCAAAACAAGAACTTGACTATTATTTTAATTGAACTAGAAACTCTAAGGTCTACTGACTAGACAGGAGACTATGTTAGACGCCCTTTAAATATGTGACCCTGACTATTGTAAATCCTACTTTGCGGTACTGATGATTATAAATATTACACTTTATCACCAAGAGTGTATGTATAATTTTAAAGGTATAATCAGGCATTGACTTGACTTTCTCCTTAAAACATAGTGACTGGACCTTAGAAGACCTTCAAGTATTTAGTAAAACATCTCCAGAAAATTATGTAGGTCCCATATGGTTGGGGAAATATCTCCAAAACTGACTACTCTTAGCTACTCGGAGATTCCTGGAGACATATATCAATAATCTCCCCCACTAATCTGTGGTTTTACATTCTACAGTTTCATTTACCTGTAATAAACAATGATCTAAAACCAAATATCTCACACAATATGGTATTTTGAGAAGGGGAGGAGAAAGAGACCACATTCACATAAATTGTATTACAATATCTGCCATAATTGTTCTTTTGTTGCTAACCGTCCCATTAACTCCTTCAGGGACATAAGCACAGGTGATCAAGGGTGACTCCGCCAATTCTATGGAACTGGACTTACACGTGCGACCCAAGATACTTAATATCTATTTCAGCCGAGCATAAATCGCATAGAATCACATAGAATGCACGAATCTCACGCGGTTTATTACTGGATTTCTGGTGGTTTCCAGACCTCAGCAGGCTACCCAGGCATCCGCACTGACAGTCACACACACTGGAACGAAGGACGTGCAGTTACGTCTCGGCTTCTCCTTCCGGCCGATTCTGCGCCTCCTGATCTGGACTCGCCGTCCAAGGCAGAGCTTCAGGCAGGTGTGATAAGGGGAGTGGAGAGCGACCCTCTGTAGAGGGGCAGAACGAAAGGCTCTAATGGCTTTCTCTCAGTCCTCTCTTCTTATGCTCTTTGGATGGGTGTTGTTGGTGTCTTCAGTGTGTCTTATCAGCTTTATCAGCGGGCTCCAGGGGCTGCTATGTCTAAGGGTGCAGATGCACACTGGGTAACACCTACTGGTGTGTTTATCTTTATGTTTACACTCAGTTTAGTTTCATTTCACTCAGTTACTTTATAACATTTAACAGGGCATAAGTCACTCCATTTTCTAAGTGTAATACATTCTTAATATTATCTATCCTAATTACTATAACACTAACCTCTCACTATATCTAATTTAGAAATTAAACCTTATTATAAGTATGTATATATAGGAAAACATACTATATATAAAGTTGAGTACTATCCTTGGTTTCAGTAATCCACTTGGAATGTATCCACCATGGATAAGGGAGGGCTGACTCTATTTATGCATACATTGAGGGCAATTATTCCTGCAATGGGAGTCATTCAATTGGAAAATGTGGTGTGAAACTGGTTGAGCTAGCAAAGCCATAAAAACATCCTGTGACCTGAGCTTGCTGGAATGTTGCCAACAGGCAAAGAACTTCCTACACTTGAAACCCCCTCCCTAATTTACATCCCTCTCTTCCCTGGCTTGCTCTAAACCTATATAACCTAATCAGAAGCCTGTGCTCAGCTTTTATGTGGGAAGGAAACCTGCTGAGCCTGCATTTAATAAATCTGCCTAAAATATTTCCAAAAGAGTGCCCACTTGGTTTATCCCAGTGAGCCATAACAAGATTTCATCTATACAATCACTACTATATCTTATTAAACTTAAAGTTTTGGAACAAATAGAAAGGTTAGTGGAGAATTTTTAGAGGAAGATTATATGAATTTCTAGTAGACATTTATGGTTTATGGAATAGTGACTCCACTTGGGGGAATGGTCAGAGCTACAGAATGGTTTCCTCCTATTACTTAGAGTCCTGGTGATGGCATCTTTAATTAAATGATATATGAAACAAATTGATGGTTCTGGTCCCAACCTGAGTTGGTCAGATTAATGAGAGTGAACAAGTGGCATATTCATGGGAAAATTCACTAGAAATCAAGACAGTAGCAATGAGAGACATTTATTATTGGGAGATAATTCTCGAGGAATCACTCATGTTTTTGCATTATCTGGTAAGAAAGACAGTTATTGCCTTTTTATACTGAAATATATTTTTAAAACATTTTGTATAGAGAAAAGACTTGAAAGATAGAGATATTGTATCTCTATAGAACAGAGAGAAAACATGCTTGCTGTCAAAGATAATAGAGATCACATTTTCCTCTGGAGCAAAGCACAGTCTGTTTTTTGATTATTAAATATTAGGGTTCTATCAGATTCCCTCTCCTGTAACACAGCACACAGCATGTGCAAATGCTTTCTGTCACTCATCACATGCATACATGAATGCTGGGGCCTGCAAGCACATTGGGAAAACTATTATTATGTAATCAACAGTCTTTTTGAACCAAAATTATCTTATAAATTAACAGCATTTCACAAAAGTGTTGCAAACTAACTTCTTACCTTAGAGGAAGATTAAAATCTTACAACCTTCAGAACGGACAACAGGATAAGACAAAACATTATACATAAGCAGGCAATATAATTTCTGGTATAGTGGAAATCCTTAACATTAGAAACTATTAGATATCATTTTTATGTATATGATAACACTTAGGCTATAGTAGATGCTTAATATATACTGACAAAAACATTGGTCAGATTTTTCAATAGAATACTATTGTAAAATTGTTTATCATTAGTAACATCATGATGCCATAAAATAATGACTTCCAAGTGTAAATGGAAAAAAATATACTTTGGTAATGTATTACCAACAATAAACAGTCCACTTTAATGCAATACATGCCAATCAGAACAGTTCTCACTGAAAGTTTTGCTTAATTTTCCATCTAGTACATATCAGCAGTAATCCTGCAGTGCTAACAAGTCTCATTTTCTTTCCTTCTAATGAAATTAATCAAAATTATTTACTTATAACTAAGTTAGAATTTTATTTATTCACTTATAATTAAAATTAATTATCTGTCTAACTCATATGGTCTAGACTTCATAACCTCTCCTCAGGATTAGATTTCAATAGTTACCCAAATCTTTTGATAGTTATTGTTATACACAATCATTGTTATACACAATCCATGGTAGCTAAAGATAGTATTTCAGTATTTTGCAGTGGGTTGCCATCAAAACACAGATGTCATAAAAACCAGTGCTAACTCTAAAAAATGGGAATGAAAAATACATCAACATTGTTATCATTGGACACAGAGAGTCTGGTAATTATACCACTATTGGTCATCTGATCTAAAAATCTGTTGGGACAGAAAAAAGAACCATCAAAAAGTTAGAGGATGCTACTGAGATGAAAGTATGCCTGGGTCTTGAATAAACTGAAAGCTGAGTGTAAGTATGGTATCACCATATGTATCTCTCTGTAGAAATTTGAGCTCAGCAAGTATCATGTGATTATCATTGATGCCCTGGCCACAGAGACTTTATCAAAAATATTACAGGCACATCTCAGGCTGATGGATGATCTGATTATTGATGTGTGCTGTTGAATTCGAAGAAGGGATATCCAAGAACCTGTGAGTGTGCCCTTCTGGCTTACATTCTGAGTATAAGAGAACTCTTTGTTGGTGTTAAAAACAATGGATTCCACTGAGCCACCCCATAGCCAGAAGAGAACAAGGATATTGTTATTGGCACCCACATTAAGAAAACTTACTACATCCTGAGAGTAGTGTTTGTTCCCATTTCTGGTTGGAATGTTAATGACATGTGCTAGCCAAGTGCTATAGTTCAAAGAATGCTTCAGTTTAAAAAATGGAAAGCTACCTAAAAAGATGGCAAAACCAGTCAAAGCATTCTACTTAAAGCTCTGGGTTTTATCTTAGTACCAATCCATCCAACTGATAAGTCCCTAAGTGTGTCCCTGAAGGATGCCTACTAAATTGGTGTTACTGGTTGTCTTAATTCATTTAAGCATAGCATGGTGGTCACCTTTGCTCCAGTCAATGTGTGACTGAAGTCAAATCTTTTGAAATGCACCATGGAGCTTTTGAGTGAAGCTAATCCTGGGGAAGATATGAACTTTACTGCTTTTCATCATAACAATGTGGCTGGTGACAACAAAAATGGCCCACCAATAGAAGTGGCTGACTTCATGCCTCAGGTGATTATTCTGAACTATTCAGGTCAAATATGCACTTGGATAAGCTCATACTGCTTGCAAGTTTGCAGAACTGAAGGAAAGAATTGTCATTCTGGGAGAAAAATGAAGGATGGCCCCCAAAGTCTTGAAATCTGGTTCTGTTGTTATTGCTAATATGCCTCCTGAAAAGCTTCTTTGTGTTAAGAGCTATTCTGACTATATCCCTCTGGTCCATTTTGCTGTTTGTACATGATGCAGTTGTTGTGGATGTCATCAAAGCAGTTGGAACTGGCAAACTCGCCTGGAGCTGACAAAGTCAAAACTGCCCAGAAAGCTCAGAAGACTAAGCTAATACTATCCCCAATACCTGCCACCCCAGTCTTAATCACTGGTTGAATAACTGCCTCAGAACCATCTCAATTGGTCACTTAAATTTAATAGGAAAAGACTGAATAATGATAAAAAATAATGCATTGTAAAGTCTTCAGAAGGAATGGAGAATGTTTTGTGGACAATTTGTTTTATTGTGTGTGCATCAGTTTAAAGTTATTAGTTTTTAAAATTAGTACTTTTTAATGGAAACAATTTAACCAAAAATCTGTCACAGAATTTTAAGACCAATTATAACACAGTTTAATGAGAAACCGTGTTTTCTTTTGGTCAACACTGTACTATATAGAGGTTTCAGGAAGAGTTGGCCATAAATCTGCTAAAACTTAAGAATTTAATAAATCTAGTCTAATTATTATCCTGGGAAAGTTCTAGGGTTATTTCCATCATGTATAAGGATGGAGTGCGGTTACGAGAGGACTTCGTTGATTAAGAATTTCACTCACACTCCTGCGACTTTACTTTAGCTTAAGCAGTGAAATACATCAACACCACAGCAGACAGTCTATCAAGTCCTAGGTCTGGGATCCCAGAGAAGGGTAGACTTCAGGTCTGGTATCACAGAGAGGAGAGTTGACTTCAGTGATAATGAATCAAGTCAGGACCCCCACTGTAACCCATACCAACTACTATTCCCCAACATGTAGCACACCTTCACTACGCAGTCATTTTCTGCCTTGTTGAGTTAGCAAGAGATAATTACTATTGATGCCTTTGTGGGTCAAAAAAACAACAACAACCAAAAAAACCCCAAAACCACCTGATAGTAAGACAAAAGGTTAGCAACTCATTACCAATTCCAACATTGGGACCGCAGAGAAAGTCACCAGATCACCAGAAAACAAGGTATTATGGTATCACAAAGAGTCAATGACACTGCTCTAAAAGCAAATATGAAGACATGGAAGACTATTTTTTTAATGGATACAGAATTACTCATGAAGAAACTCAAAGAGATAAAAATAAATCTCAAAGAGTTCAAAGAATTTGAAGAGGTCTCAAAAAAGCAAATCAACAAGCTTAAATGTAAAATTAATGAGTAAAAGGCAGAAATCAAATGCTTAAAATAAGCTACAGAAGTTCAGAATGAAAACACTATATCAACAAGAAAGGACAATAAATTATATCATCTCAAGGATGAAGAAAAATAATTTGATAAGATTTAACACACTTTTGTTTATAAAAACCTTCCAAATGGGTATAGATGAATTTCAGATTATATAATATATAGAGAGAACCCCAAAGACTCCAAAAAAACTTCTAGAAATACATGAATACAGCACAGTAGTAAGTAGAGAGAACCCCAAAGACTCCAAAAAAACTTCTAGAAATACATGAATACAGCACAGTAGTAAGCGACAAAATTAATACACAAAAATCTGTTGCATTTCTAAATGAAAAAGGGTTCAGGAGCAGTGGACCTTAAACTGCTAACTTGTTGTTGAAAGTTTGTTGCTTGGTAAATATCAAGCTGTTGTCTATTATTTATTTTCTTGCTGTGCTTCCTGACTTTTCTATCTAGAGCTTCTTTTGTCCCAAATCTGCCCAACTCTACATACTTGCAGTAAATAGTTCCTGCTCAGAAAGCTACAAAGGTGTTCCTGGGGGTATGCAAGGAAAAATAAGCAACTGAGGTTGTGTATCACCAATTTCATTGGGGAAAGGGGATACCTGGGAAAAGAAAAGATGATTGACAGCTGATAAACCTTGCCCCACTGAAACTGATGGTTCGATTGGACAGTTTTAGTTTAAAACTTCCAGATTTACAGCCCCAGTTACAACAGCTAAAATTCTTATCGCCCATGCTAGTGCCCTTATGCATAAGCCCTGATATACCTAGTGTGAGGAATAGTCCAATCTCTAACAATTTTATTACACAAGACTCTAACAGTGTCCGTAATACACACGGTTAAAATATTTTTTAAAGAGAACTCTGGAAAACAACCCCATTTACAACTGAATTCAAAAGAACACTATATTGTGTAATAAATTAAACCAAAAAAGTGAAGGAACTGTACTCTGAACTGTTAAAATATATTAAAAAAGAACACAAAGAAATGGAAAGATTTTCCATGCTCAATTATTAAAATGATTAACATTGTAGTGGGTGTATTATCTAAAGAAATATATATCTTTAACACAATTCTCAACAAAATATCAGACATTCTTCACAGAAACAACAAAAAAAAAACCCAAATTTTTAACAGCAAAAGGCCTTGAATAGCAGAAGTAATTCTGACCAAAAAAAAAGCAGCAAAATGGAGTTACTAAACCACCTGATTTTAAAATATAATACAAAGCAAAAGTAACCAAAAAAAGCATGGTATTGGTATACAAACAGAACAATGGAATGGATTTGAAAACCTGAAAGAAAAAAAAAAAACCCAAGCATACGATCACATTTTTTTTCTTCTTGCTTGCTTGCTTTATTTATTTATTTATTTTAAGGAAAGGTGCAGATGGGAATGAAAGAGAACAGGAAGGCAGACAGGAAGAAGAGGAGAAAGAAACACTTTATTGTTCATCCTGGTTGTTCCCCCAACCCCCATCCCTAGTTCTTGAACCAATGACCTTGAGATGTATTTGGACTATGTCTGGTTCATGTAACCACTAGGCAATGAGGACACACTAAGGGCAATGAATTTACAACACAGGACATACAATGGGGCAAGGACAGTCTCTTCAATAAATGGTGCTGGGAAATCCAGACAGCTACCCAAAAGGATAGATTCAGAACATTATCTAGCACCACACAAAAAAATTCATTGAAAGTTTATTAAAGACCAGATATAAGATATTTTCTTTTACATAAAACATAACCAATGCACTCTTTGGCATTAGTGTAAGAGATGTTTTTGGGAATTAACTCTAATATCAAGGGAAGCAAAACTCAAAATAAACAAAAGAAATTGTAACAAACTAAAAAGATCTCAAAGCAAAAGGAACCATCACCAAAACAAAAAGAGTTCTACTAAATGGTAAAAAATATTTGCACATCATACCACCAAGGGGTTAATATCCAAAATATATAATGAATTCATAAAATTCAACAAAAAATAAACAATCCAATTTGAAAAATGGTCAGAAGATCTGAATACATACTTCTCTAAATAAGACACAAACATGGCCAACAGGCACATGAATAGATATTTCACATCTCTTATTAGAGAAATGTAAATCAAAAAAACCATGAGCTACCATGTCACACCTGTGAGAATGGCTATTATTCAAAAGAACTGAAACAACAAAAGTTAGAGAGGATGTGGAGAAAAGGGAAGCAAGTGCTGTCAAGAAAACAGGAAATTCTAATAGACTAAGGGAGAGTAAATTGGTACAAACTTTATGGAAAGAAGCATAGATTCCTCAGAAAAATAGAAAATAGAAATTCCACCTGATCCTGTTATATTACTTTGGGTATAAAAACTCAAAGATATATGCACCCCTGTGTTTACTGCAGTATTATTAACAATAGCCAAGAACTAGACACAACCTAAATGCCCACCAACAGATGAATGGATAAAGAAGATGCAATATATATGCACAATTGAATGCTATTCAGCTATTTAAAAAGGAAATTCTGCCATTTGCCTCAGCATGGATTGGACCTAAAGGAATCTATGCCTAGTGAGATGAGTCAGAAGGAGAAAAATAAAATCTGTATAATTTAAATTGCATAGGAATATAAACTAAATAACAAATGAACTAAAACAGACTTTCAGTATATAGCATCTAGTGGTTACCAGAAAGGATAAGGCAGGGTGTTGGACAAATTGGGTAAAATTATATGACAAAGGATAGAATTGGTAGTAAATGTAATGTTTATGTATACAGATATTGTTTTATAATGATACACATTTTAAACCCATATAATGTTATGATGCAAAGTTTCTTCAGTTAAACTTTAATAAAACATATGACAAAATTTTATTAAACTGTTTTTAAAGTTTATTATCCCATTTCTGACCCCATTGTGCATAGTTAGATTCATATTTTTATGATCAGTTTTTAAAACACATTTATATCTTAACTTTTCCAAGAAATACAGGAAGAGAATTTGACAATCTTCTTTTATGATATAAACATTAAGAAAAGTAGGAATAGAAGGGAATTTCCTTAGCCTGATCAATTGCATCCATGAAGAATCCATAGCTAATATAATAATAAATGATAAATTGACTTCTTTCACCAAAGATCAGGAAGAAAATAAGGATGCTCTGTCTAGTCACCTCTGTTCAACACAAGAAAACTGGACAAGGGTAAAAACGGCATCAGATGGGAGAGGAAGCAAAACTATACTTTCAGAAGACATGATTATGTATATAGAAATTTTTAAGGATTTCACCAAATTATTAGAGCTAATAAATGAGTTTAAGGAGAGTACAGGATACAAAATCAATATACAAAAATGCGATCATTTTTATCTACTTGCAAAAATACTTCAAATAAAATTAAGGCAATTCAATTTGCAATGGTATCACAAATAATACTTAGGTATAAACATGACAAAAATTCAAAATGTATACTCTGAAAACTATAAAATATTGTTGATAGAATTTAAAAATCTAAATAAAAAGAAATATATCTCATTAACTGACTGAAAGACGAGATATTCTTTTTTAGATGTCAGTATTTCTCAAATTGATCTAGAGAGTCAAAGTAAAACCTATCAGAGTCCCAGATCATTTCTTTTATGATTTTACATTGCTATATGCTTTCTCAGATATTGAATTTGCACCTCCATATTTGTGAATTTCATAGTACCCCCAACACCAGAGTCCCAGGGACTTTCCACCATCTTGTTAACTGCTTCCTAGTGATTTTTTTAATTGTCAAGTTGATTTTAATATTCACATAGAGTTCGATGGCCTCAGATTAGCCAAATATTCTTTAAAAAGAACTAAGTATACATTTCATGCTTTCAAAACTGACTACCATGCTAAAATCATCAAGACAACATGGTACTGGCACAAGGACATACATAAGTCAATACAAAGAAATGATAGTCTAGAAATAAATTCAAGTCACTATAGCTAATTGATATTCCCTAAGACTGTCAAGATCATTCAATGGGGAAAGATAAGTCTTTTCAATACATGATATTAGGAAAACTATAAAATCACTCATTAAAAATAAAAATAATCCTCCATGTCCCTAGTCTTCAATCAGTTTAATTTTTGTTAACAACTGTGTGTATATTTTCAGAAATAGTTTAATATAGGTGTTTACACACAAATCAACATAGAGTTGATCTTGTACAACAGGGATTTGAATCATGTGAATTCACTTATACTTGGATATTTTCTCTCAAAATTCATATTAAGTTTCAACCAACAATGGGATTCAATCAACTGCGGAATGTGAGTTATTGTAAAATACATGAATACATAGGGCAGCCAGCAAATTATGCGTATATTTTCTATTGTGAAGGATTTAACCCCTAACCTCCACATTGTTCAAGGGCCAACTGTATATAATTTTTACACTACTGTTCTCATACTATGTATTTTGTTTGCAATCTCTTTTACGAAATGACGTATCTTGAGGAATAATAGTGTGTACTTACATGCCGCTTGTTAAGGATCAAACAACATATTAAGCCCTTTATCTTAATGTAATGCTCACAATAACCCAAACTAGATTTGTGTTATTCCTGCTCACATCTCAGGAAGATGGTGTAAATAATTTGACAAAGTTTGCATAGCTCGAAAGCAACAGAGCTGGGATCCGAAAAAAGCCATTTGCACTCCACTTTTCCTCTGCTAGCCTGCCCTTGCAAAAGCTGGAAGAACTTGAAGTCTTTACAACTCACAGTGTGTTTTGTACTTAATTTTTATCAGCTAATGCTATTCAAACAATGAAGTGTAAACATTTAAGCTGAGTCTTTTTGTATATATTTCAAGCAATGTCACTAGAAAATTTTCATAGAATTTACTTTACCATATAGAATGAGATAGGGATCAACTATTATCTTTTCCTGATAGCTGAACAGAATTTTACTGTACCAATACATCTGTTTATTAGCTTGTCCACAGCATGATCAGAATCTGTGTTTAATCTCATGTCTAGTCAAATAACTAAATTGCTGAATGAAAGACTACCTGAGTGGACAATCTCTTGTGAATTATTGGCTTACTGTGGATAAGTCAAACATGTCACAAAATTGTAAAGATCAGATGAATAACTAAGAAGTGCTGAGAAATGAAAGCGTCATATTATTCTCTCTCTTTATACTCTTACAGGTATCTGCAGAGTAGTCACTAAAAATACTTGACGATGTATTCTCCACCCTAAAACACTACTTGATTTCAAGGTTGCTATTCTCTGACTCCTCTAAAAGTAAAATATCTCAAACTTTTTTTGGTTCCTCTGATTCTTCAACTTAATGAAAACTTTCTCCTTTCATTAAATTCCAGTTGGTCTTTGAAAAGACACCTGAGCTTTGCGCTTATGCTTTACTTTGTATCCTGTCTGCCACTCTAGGCTTAAAAGAAGGAAGCACTGGACCACTCCGTTCCTTGTTGGCTGCGGGATCCTCCCCAGTTCTGCACTGACACAGCTGACAGTGCTGAGATGATTAAAGGATTAGGAGAATCTGAAGAGCAGAGCACAGAATTCTGAGTGTGTGAACTACTTGTCAAAATTTTATAGTAATTAGGAGCTGAGTGAAGAAAAAAGGAACTTGGTAGAATTTCAATGTGATGTATACTTCTTTTGAGATTTTAAAATGACCTGAAATCATTAAGATTCCACATTTTCAAGTTCCAGTGGGAGAAAAAAAAAATGTATGTAGTATCTTGGTAGTATCCTTTAGATGTGGACCTCTATTCAGAAGTATTGTCTTAGAATTGATTACACATGAGCCTTTTACCAACTAATCCCCTTTCTCTTGCAGATTGATTCTTCCACTTATTAGCGCCTTCTGTCCACTTATACTGCTAGACACTGTTACAGGGGATAAAATGGGAACAGTGTAGACACCCTCTGACCCTGCACAACTGGCAATTTGGCTAGGCCACTTTATCATGTTTTCCCATTACTTATAACTTTTTAAGCATTTTTTAAGCTTCATGATATTGATTGAGAGCTACTGTTCTTTACATAATTATTTTTCTGCTTGGAAACATTATAATGGCTTCCATTTTTTCCCTAATAAATCTAGGCTGACGGTAAATGTCTTTATGCTTAAATCATTATCCTCCTTGCCATAAGAAGAGCTTGAAGTGAAAGTCCTCACTTTACACAGAGTTTGATGAATATCCAAAGCAATCTTTTCAGAAGGCAAGCCCTAAAGAATTTTATATATCTTTGACCAAATGAAATAATTAAAAAGTCCAATTAGAGGGCATATAATTTGACGGCAACTTTTCTTAAGTATTGGGAATGTAGGTGGGGATTTATATTTAAGGTGGCTTGTTACCATGCACCTATTATTTGTTTCTCTGTTTATAATCAGGGACCATCAAATGGCAAGTTTAATTTGCTTTAGATGACTATATAATGCTTTAAGATTTTACTTCAACTACTGAGATTCCAGAAACAATTGAAAAACTTGAAACTAGAGAACACTTGTGAAATTCTGGATTATAATGACAGAATATTGGAAATACTAGAAAACCTATGCTAGAAATTTTTAAAAGATCACAGGGAACTAATTTTCTTAGAGAGAGGTGAGGGCTTAAGGGCTATATAATGAAAACAAAACATAATTTCAAGTATAAGGTACATTGCTAAGTTGTCTCCTACACTAGTCCACCTTGACCAAGTACAATGAACCCTGGAAAACCAGTCTTTCTGACCTGTTCCCATTGAACTGAACTGTGTAATCAACTCACCTTATTCATAGCTTAGAGGATAAATGTTATTACTTTATTACTCCCCTTACAAAAGTCATATGGGAGAGCTGTTACAGCTAAGAATACACAGCATCTCAGCTGAGTTTTGCGCATCTATTTGACATTTCCTAAGTCTGTAGAAAAGCTAACATACAAAGTGTCCAGATCTCACTTTCACCATAGTTCATGGTGAAAAAACGAAACTAACAAATCCCTATCCCCACCTCCCCGCCTCTCCTGGGGAGAGTCTAAAAGTTAACCCGAGTCTACGAGAGCAAAAGAAAAAAAAAAATGTATATAGGGATTTCCAATAAAGGAGCAAAATAGAAAATAGTGTGTAAGTTGGCACCAAGGTAAACCTATCCTAAGTAGAAAATGAAAAGGAGGGATTTTTAAAAAGGAGGAAGAAACAGAAGGGAGGGAGGGGAGGAAAGAAGGAGAAAGAGGGAGGGAGGGAAGAGCTAGCCCGTAAGAAAATTACACATGAGATGCAATATGGTTTGCCTGCTACCAACTTGATGCAGACAGGCACTGACTTTGAAACCTATGTGTTGAACATGGTTGTGTCACAAGAAAGCACCTGGGTTCTTGGAAAAGAAGTATCAGAGTGCTGCCCATGCCCATAAACAGCTATATGAGAGAAATTTCTATTGTATGAGTCACTATATTTTAATTTCTTTATGTCAGCTAGCATTACCTTAACAAATACACTGTCCATGCAAAAAGCAGAAGCCTATGATAGATTAGAATTTAAAGTTAAAACAAGAATTGCTCTTAATCTTAGGGCATTTAGAGGTTCAAGACAACATATTGAAACAATATCATATATAAAAAAGGAACTAAACACATACTTTAAAAATAAAAAAAAGATGGAATTAAGTAAATAGGAAACAATGCTTTTATTCAAATTACTGATATGAAAAACATGGGATAATCATAAATACAGATAAAAAGTGAGATTAAATATGTTACAGAAATAAAACACAATTTACCACAATATTAATTAGAGAATAGTACAAATGACATGGAATCAATAGTCATGACATAATACAATTTCCATAAAATATTGGGGACACAGGGGTTGCTTGTCAAAAGAACACTATCTCTAAGAAAATGTTATCCTAAATGTTTTTCACAAACACCTATCTTAAACTGTAAGAGTCAGGAATAGATAATGAATCTTTATAGAAACTCAGGCAAAAAATACAAGTTATTGTTAAGGTAATATTGAGATTTCTACAAGTTTTATTCAGTGTCAGACACAATGATAATAACTTCAGAATCCTGAGGAAAAAAATGAAATGAGTCAAAAGAATTTATCCAGCTAAAACGTCTTTTAAGTATAAAGAATTTAAAAATAAAATTCCACTTCTGGCATTGATGGACAAATTTGATCCAGACCAACTCTCCTTCAGGGTCAACAAGAAAAAATGGACACATATTATTATATATTTAAGAACTCTGGAGATAAAGCAAAAATTGATTACAGGGCTAAGCGTAATACAGTGAAGAGGCATTCCAAAATGTAAAACCTAAGTATGTGCCACTTTTCTGATTCAGACTTTGCTAATTCAAAGTTGTGGCACAGACTCTAGGAATTTTAGCCAAACTATAGGAATTGAGAATCTGGGCCTAGATTCAGGTTGTTTCACAGTACTGAACAACAAATATTAGAGTTCAGGAATCATCAAGGAGAAAGAGGCCTGCTAAATATTCCAGTTTTCCCACTGTAACCAGCCCCAAAGGATCATGTACTAGGCAGCCCTTGGTGAGACACACACTAAAAATTAAGGTAAATTGGAAATTAGGAGCCATCACAGAAGACCAACACCAAATTACCCTAAGTGCCTGATTAGATTAGGTAAATATGTATTAGCCTAAGCAAATGACAAAGCAGAAGTCAATTTTCTTTGGGGCGGGGTCGGGGTGGGGAGATACCATCAATCAGGGATTGAAATTAACTTTAAAAATATTAGTTACAAAAAATACAATATGTGGAAGTCAATAATATCACATGCCAGCAGATGCAGAAAAAACATTAAATCGAATACAGCACCCATTAATGATAAAAACTCTCAACAAACTATGTGTGATAAGGGAGTTTCTCACCTTGATAAAGAGCATCAATAAAAATATAAATGAAATGAAATGAAACCCTATAAATCACACTGTACTTCATAGTGAAAAACTAGTGTTCCATTTAGCTCAGGAACAGGACGAAGAAGTTCCCTTTCACCACTTCTTTCAACATTATACTGGAAGTTCAAATTAGTGCAGTAAGACAATAAAGGAAATATTAGATACAGAGATTGGGAAGGAAGAACATAAACTATCATTGTTCATGATGTCATGGTCATCCATGCAGAAGACTGGAAAGAACTGAACTTCTGGGATAATAAATGAGGATACTAATGTGGCAGATACAAAGTTAATGTAAAGAAGTCAGCTGCTTTCTACATACCAGCAATGAACAAGCAGAATTTAAAACTAAAAACACAATGCTATTTACATTAGCAACACCAAAAATGAAATATTTAGATATGAATCTAATAAGCTATGTACAAATCGATGAGTGAAACTATAAAACCTTGGCAGAGTCAAAGAACTAAATATATACAGATATTTCATATGAATGGATAGAAGACTCAGTAATGTCAAGATATTAGCTCTTCCCAGCTAGAGCTAAAGTTTCAGTGCTATTCACATTAAAATCTCAGCAAGTTGTTTTATGGATATCTATAAATTAATTCTAAAATTTATATGGAGAGTCACTAATTAAATTAGTCAAATCTTTGTTATTGTAGTAGCATGTACTTTATAAATTCATTTTATACAAGTAATGATATTTATTTATAATCCATTCATCTATTTAAAAATCCATTAGTCTATATGGATAGCTACAAAATAATGTTCAACTACATTGATTTTAAAATATGTGGATTGTGAGAAGCATGTTTCTTTTAAAAAGAACGATTTACCTTTGTTTTTAATAGATAGTTTTTGTTTTTGTTTTTGTTTTGTTTTTAGAGCAACTGACTTCACAGCAAAATTAAGTGGAAAGCACAGAGGTTCCCAAATGTCCTCTGCCCTTTTCTCACCACCCTCAGCCTCTAAAACTATCACACCAGTGCACATACATTTTTTATAATCTGTGAATCTACATGAATTTACCATTATCACCCTAAATCCATAGTTAGCCCAAAGGATTTGCTCTTGGAGTTGTACATTCTTTTAATTTTGAGAGCTGTATAATGATATGCCTCCACCATTCTAGAATACAAAAGTTTTGTTGCCCTATAAACCTGGTATATATCCTTCCCTTCCCTCAACCCCTAGCAAACCACTGACCATTACTGTCTCCTTAGTTTTATCTTTATCAGAACTAACTTGGAATCATAGCATACATAGCACTTTCAAATAGACTTCTTTTACTCAGTAATATTCATTTATGTTTCCTCTCTTTTTTCATGGGTTGATAGATAAACATTCCGTTAGCTGAAAATACCAGTTTATCCATTCACCAAAATATCTTGGTTGCTTCCCAGTTTTGACAGTAATAAATTATGAAAAATTCATGTGCAGGTTTTTGTGTGCACATAAGTTTTCAACTCTTTTGGGTAAATACCAGTGTGATTGCTGGATCATATTTAAGAGCATTTTCAGTTTTGCAAACTGTCTTCCAAAGTGGTGATATAGTTCTATTTTTAATATTTTTTTACATTCCACCAACAATAACGAGAGTTCCTTCTGCTCCTCTTTCTCCCCACACTTTGGTTCTGTCAGTGTTCCAGCTTTTTGCCATTCTAATAGGTGTGAAGTGGTATCTCGTTTAATTTGCATTTCCCTGATGACTTGCCATGTGGATTGTTATTTTCATTGTTGAAAAATGTTGGAAGAGCATTTTTCTCTTTTATAAAAACAGTTGAGAAATGTTTAAAGGAGGAAAAAGCAAATAAATAAAACATAACAAACAAACAAGAAAAACCTGGCAAATATGCCATTATTTAACAGTGGTTAATTTGAACTAAAGAATAGGAATTCTCCTTTGTATTTTTTTGATGTTTTTAAATTTCAAAACAGAACAGTTTGAGGAGACTTTAACCTACCCTGTCAGATACAGATAAAAATATCTAGGTGTGAGCTAAGGGACATCCCTCAAACCTGATCATTTTTCACCCTGGCTTTCTCAGTTTCATCTCCACTCTTTATCACATCTTGCCAGAGTCTACAAGGACTAAGAAAATCCTTTGACATGGCATCTCGATGCCACTTACACCCAACAAGAGATGTGAGTGGATGGCCTTGGCTGCTTCTTTCTCTAACCCTAGCAAAGTTGCATCACACAAACTGCTCCCTCTGTTCTGCAATCTGCTACATGCATTTCCATTTGCTCCTTCCCACACCAGCCTTTCCTTTTTACAGTATTTCCCAACAGTAACAAAGGATTAAGGTGATAATGGGAGCTGGGTACTGAACAAGTCAAAGTTCTCTCCTGGTGAGTCTGTGAGGTTCAGATGGCACAGCCTGCTGTCCTCACTCAACAGCTCAGGCCACAGGGGAGCAAGGGTTCTGAGAGGTTGCCAGCATCTGAGAGAAACCCAGCTTCTCAGCATTTACATTTCATGGTAAGGTTGGGGGAAAATAAACAAAAACAATCCTCTGCTTTAAACACTTGAACAGCAGAAAAAGAAAAAAAAAAACAAAAGGCTAGAGAAAGGACCTTAATTACAATGGCCACTGGCTAAGGAGGATGTTGGTAAAGGGGGCTCGCCTACCTGGAGGATGACTGCCCTGGGACTAGTCCTGGGTCGTGGGAAGGATCAAACCTTTTCTTCAGGATTTCACTCTTCATTGCTTCAGTGATCTTTAGTGGGGCCTCGCATTAAGATTTTCAGACACGGTTTGTATACCAATGCATTCTGCTGGATAATTCTTACTGTTTTTTATGCTAAACTGTAAAAAAAAAAATCATCTTAGGGAGACAGAGCAAACATCCAGTGATGAAAGACCTTAACCCCCAGCATTAGCAACGGCCTAGCAGTGATAGCTGCAGAAAAGAGGATAGAACTCCAAAACTAATGCTTCATCAAAAACCCCATCTAATCCAGGCCTTCGTGAACTCATGTAACAACTGCCAGCTTTGGAGACTGATACCAGAAGGGGGCCAGATGTGTATCTCGGACTCCTCGCTGTTGAATAGAGATAGTTTCACAGGAAAGGAGAAAATATAAACATTCAGTCTGGAGGCTTAACAAGACCTAACAGATTAACTCTCCTCTGAAATGCTATGGAGTCAGACAAATCTGAATCAACTAGAAAATCTATCCTTAGTTCTTGTTTCTTAATGATCCCAAGGACAAAAATAGTGTAGATTTCCATGTTAAATAACCAGATAAATGCTTTTATAAAACTCTGGGCACTCACTAAAAATGACAGTAATTTGAAACACAAGATGTAATGTAGAGTATATGGTCTCAAAGACTACTACTTTTATTTAGTGACTTTTGTTGCCCAGTTTTACCTGAGTCTGTTTCCTCATTTATAAAATGTGTACGTCTCGCCTGGGGAATTTTTGTAAGGCTAAGAAATAATTAGTGCAATAAACCTGACTTAGAACCCAGCACATACTAAACATACAATTAAACAATGATTTGAATATTATAGATTATTTTTTCATCCAACCCTAATCATTAGCCAATGTAACGGAAAAAAAACAGAAGCAATTTTTGTTATGAAACCCCAATGATTTCAAAATACATTAAAGTCATAAATTATTGAGGCATAATGTTGATGATACTAGTCCAAAATTTGCTATTGCCCTAATTTACATGTAAAATGAAAGAGACATGTTGCAACACTGATGAAAAGACAAGCTACCAAGAAGTGGGAAAAAGGGGAGATTGACCTGGAAAAGGAAAACTGAAATTCATTCTTAAAAAATTTGGCATCAGCCCACAGAGAGTGAGAGAGAGATGACTGAGGAGAGGAGGTGATTCCGAAAATATTGTGGTCATTACCTTGTGATCATCTTGTCAGTCAGAATCACCACTAGTGGTATTTAGAAAATTTCTACACCATATTTCTTCTCTCTGATATTCACTTCCCATTGCTGCTATAGATTTTGGAGTAATTGTGAAGAACTTTACGTTCCAAGAAATTATTGCCCAGACGCAACAGTATCTTAACATCAACACTTACTGCTTGGCATTAAATATTATTTCCCTAATAGAGGTAAAATTTCTACTTTGGAGGCACATCAGAGCCTGCACATATGGGACAGAAGTTCAGATCCTCACCTTCCTCCCTAATTGTCATTTGAGTCCAAAGCCTTCCTGAGAGTGGCTTCACTTCATTCACCAGACCTCCGTGCTACATAATACAGCTCTCAAATGCAGCAGGAGTACAAAATAAGATGAGCAATTTTAAAAGAATTCTTTCTTATAATGGATGCATACTGTTCTCACTTAACATGGCATTCATTTGTCCCCAGCAGACACTGTGTTCCAAGGGGAAAGCATTTATTATTTCCTTTTAAAAATATTATTTTTCCTTCAAAGGTTATATCCCAAACTCTTAACCGTTTATAGGCTAGGATTGAGAAAACAGGGAAGAATTTTCCTGTCATTTTATTGCTTTTGTGGGTGTGTTTATTATGTTCATGTATTTAATCTAGAAATAAGTATGTTAAAATATATATACCCCTACAAGGGTTTTGCTCAGTCATTCTACAAAGATAATGGTAATTGCTAAGCTCTGACATCAAGGTAAATTGGCTCTATTAGGTCTTTCCTGAGTAAGTGGTCTCTAAGAATAAATACATTAACATTCAAAATTCTACATTTTTTGCCTACTCTCTTCCAGTCACTAGAGATGCAGAGGAGAATCAAATTTGGTCTGGGCTTTTCAGAAGTATACTGTGTAATAATAACACAGCAATCTGTTATTATTACAGATATAATCTGTAATCAATATAATAGTAATAACACTTCTGGTTGTTAAATTCTTCTTTCAAGCCTGGCCCTGTGCTGAGCCCTTCATGTACATTCTCATGTACAAACTTGACAGCAATTTGACAGAAAAAAATAAATAAATGAAGCTCAGAAGTTAAATTTCTCAGGTTGCTTGAAAACATATATATTATTATTATTATTCCCATTTGGTGAAGCCAACATATCTGGAGATAGCTGTCACTGAAAAGGCAGTTTGTCACTCACAGTTTCCAAGGGGAGGCCACAATGCAGAGATGTACTAGCAGTTGTCAGGAGGTTGCAGTGGGTGGGAGAAGAACACAGGCAGAAGCATTTTTTGTGGCTTCTGTGGAAAAGAATGCATGAGGGCGAGGCAGGGTGAGATTTAGAATTGACTAGCTTGAAAATTTTCAGCTGGCTCTATAGGGGTTAGCAGCTGCCTCTATTTGTCTGGTACTGGCCCTGGGTGATTAAATCAAGGAGATAGTTTCTGGGAGTATAAGGACCTCACAGAGGAAGGCTTGGGGGTTTGGACTTGGATTAGCTCATTTGCAAATGAAAGGTGAACTTCCAGGTGGCTCTTTAACTATCTTTAGGATTTGGCTCACCCAGGGAAGAGTCAGTCTCTCCATGGTCACCATGTATCAAAATATCAGAAACACAGGGTTAATATGTTAAACGGGACACAAGTTCTCAGCCGGGTATGTTTATATTTATTTATTTACCTATTTATTTTCACTCTAACACCACCTACACTCAACCTCACAGCTAGAGATAATTGGTTAATTGACCAGAATGGGTGGTCAGACAGCTAAGTAAGTAGTAGTAGTAGTATTTACTGAGAAGGAGTTGGACATTACATTGGGAATTTGGGAGCATCAGAAAAAATGAATAATGGGCTCCATATTATACAGGTGTTACCTCCAAAATATATGTCCTGCTAGTTCCTCAACATTAAAGAATAGTCGATTTGTTTAATTGAATGGTTGCTAGATCATCATGGACTGAAAATTAAAAAAAAAAAAAAAAGTACTTCAGAGAGAATAGCAGAGCTGAAAATCCAGGACCCAGGAGTTTGACGAAGGCATCTGATGCCCTTCTACCTGGGGTGTTAGCAGCAAAGAATCACACAAGAATTTTCACATAATCAGACTGAAAATGCCCATTCTAGGCCGGCACCTTTTGCTGGTATCTTCAAGTGCTGACCGCGGGAGGAAGTTGGATAGGTCAGGCCTCATGACCAAGATGGGAGCCCAGGGCATCAGAGCTCAGGTATGGGCTTGGCTCAGTGTCCAGTGTTGCACAGATATGACAGATTCCCTTGGAGTACATTCAGACCAAGTGATTCTTTCCATAAAAAGAATCTTAGAGGTCACCTACCAAATTATTATGATGAATATCAGATGCGTGAACAAATATGCTTTCAAACATTTCTGAAATAAAGAAATTTTGACCATGCTCTTATCCTGATTTTGCAGCCTAGAGAGGCAATTCATTACAGTGGTTAATAGCATGGATTCTCAAACTGAATAGATCTGTGTTAAAACTCCAGCTCTGGCATGCCTTGGTGGAGCAGAAGTTAGGTCAATCGCTTCTGAAGGGGCAAACCACTTCACTCCTCTGTTCAAGTCCAGGGGCAGGGGAAACCAGTGTGAACAACGAAATAAAAATAAAAATGCTTCTTCCTCTTCTCTTTTCCTGTCTGCTTCCTACTTGCCTTCCTTCCTAACTGCATCTTTCCTTTAAAAATAAAATAAAACCCCAGCTCTGTCACTGAGGAAGTCCCATTAAGAATCTTGGGAGCAGTCTCCTGATATGAAAAATGCAAAGATAAAATCTACCTCATGTAACTTCAAATTTTAAATAAATGAATACAAATATATAAATTAGCGCCTAGCTCACTGAAAGCCTTAAATAAGTTTTGTTGGATTTGTCACGTTATCATTATTTTCTTCCTGATTATGTCAACCTGGTGGTACTGGAGCACTGTGGAAACAGACAAACTGAATAAAATAACTCATTAACTGAATCTAATTATTGATTTCATTACTATGTCTTACTATTTCATGCGGATTGACTGCTCGTTTTGATTTCATCTAGACCCAGTAAATGTAAATAAGTCCAATTCATCCTAATGAGCTCATAAATCTCTTTTAAGCAGGCTTTCTCTTGGCTTTTGCCTGTCTCATCTATGTTCTCAATTCTTTGTACTTTATCTTCAGAGGGAACTTTGTAGGCACAATGAGAGGATTCGTAATTAAAATAGAAGTTTCATTTAAACTTAAAATACAAAATTTTGTGAAAGAATGAAAAACATTAAGTATATACTATATCAGGAAATGAAACGTAAAAACCAGTTGTATTTTTTTCCTAAACTGACACAGAAGCAGGTAACAGAGGCACGATACCACTAAGTCTACAGTAGGTGTACGCTTTATGTATTCAAAACCAAGGAAACAAGATTTTTGTATTCTGTAAACCTCTTGTTAGGTTTTTAACTGTGTTCTTCCACTGAGCCCAAGTTGTCAGTTCTCCTTGTTACTCCAGGCACTACCAGTCCCCCCTTTTTAATATCTTCATTGCTAAACTATGTGTGAGGGGAGCTTTACAATGAGATAGCTATGAGTTCATATCCTGTCAAGATATATGTGTGTGATTGAAAGCTTGTTATGGAATTTCTCTGGGCTTTAGCATTTTCATATGAAAAATGTAAATAGTAGGTCCGCGATCATGATCTCTGCTGTTTCTGCTTATTTAGGGTTGCTGAATTTTCCAAATAAAAATAGAGGACACCTATTTAAAGTTGAGTTTCAAATAAGCATTGAATAATTTTAGTGTCAGTATGTTCCAAATATTATTGCATGGTGCATATTTGCACTAAAGGTGGTACAATGTTTGGGACACATTTATACTCAAAATTATTCATTACTTGTCTGAAATTCACATTTTAATGAGTGCCCTGTATTTAATCTACAATTCTGTGCTTAACCTATCCCCCTGTTTTATATGATAATTCCTGATTTTTCCCTGGTAAACCACCCCTCCTCCAACTAAGCCCATGTGTTTTAGGTAAAATTGCTTTTACTGCCTCACTTAGCAGTCTATAGGATGCAGGTTTCACCAGTCAGGCACCAAATTCTCCTTGTTACCTGCCATTTCCAGCCCAAGCTGGTCATGTAATCCATAGTAGTGGTTCAATTAGATACAATCCTCTAACTTGAAGTAACTGAAAGACAATGTACTGATGAGATACAGGTACGTTTGGAGTGGCTGGCATCTGTTTTGTTAATATGATGTACCAATTTTCTGGAAACTCAGCCAGGATGACATTATATTCCATGGAGTTAGAGTTATATAGTATCCTGACAATATTGTCTCAGTTATGGGATTCACCTGTGCTGACAACTAGCTTATCCCTGCATTTGTGGTTATATGAGTCTGTTTTATTAACCACTTTTTGGTTTAAGCCATTTTAAGTTTGATTTTTAGTACTTGTAACCAGAAGAGTTCTGAAAAATATGGCGGATCATCAAATTTTGTGAGTATGAAATGAAAAACTATGTAAAGAACGACACAGAGGGTCTATCACATGTAAGATGTTCAATGTCAGCTCCACTCTTCCTCACACACATAAACCCCAAAACATTACACAGCCACACCTCCAGGACTAACACAGTGATATATGTATGAGAATAAGTGGAGTCATTCCTATTTATCCTCCAAATCAGAGAGAAGCATTGCAGATAAAAATCTCCTACTAATAACGGTGGGGACAAGTGCACATTTTCTTTATAAAGGAGAGCACTATTTTTTTTCACTTCCTGTATGCATAGGATATACTGACTCCTCTAAAAATACAGGAAGAACAAATGAAAATGAAACCCCTCATACTTGTAAAAAAAAGACTCATAAGACTAAAATACGAGAGACTTTAATCTTCTTGAATGTATTCAGCACTGTTCTCATTACTAGCTAAATGGAGATATATACTTTCCTAAAAGTTTATAGGGATGATAATTTTTGGCCAGCTTATACTACTTTATTAAACATTTGGGGGAAGCAAGCTGATCTCTAATTCTGCATGTTGAGATGAGATTACCATGCTTCTGTTTGAAATTGTGTTCAAGTGTGTGTAGTATAGTGTAGTGTTTCCACTGAAAATACATCCAGTAAAGAGAGTCTAGTCATCTGGCTTTAGGGTGAGATACTTAAATATCGCCCAAATCATAAAGCTTATATAGTATGTTATGATAGGTTATAAAATCTGATTATAAAATTCTTTAATTATTGTATTCTTTTTTCATTTTGTTATCATGTAACACAAGCAATGATTTGTACCGAAGGCTTCAAAGTTAGGAGAACGTCAATTGTCATCTAGGTTCTGAAAATTACTAGATTCATGGTTACAACCAATTAATCTGATTCTCTGAGACTCTATAACTTCATCTGTAAAAGAGTTTGCTGTGGTGTTACATATGCTATGTGATGAGTATCTAGCAAAATATCTGGAACAAGGTAGATTTTCACAAAATGATGAGCCTCAGTTGAGACTCAGTTGAGTCATAGCTACACTGGTTCTCTGAGGTTATAGTCACAGATCCAAAACCTGGTCATCTTTCTTCTATTTTCATGCTATGACCCTAAGTTTCTACCAGCTAGACTTTAAATAATTGTTGGCCAATAATCCCAAAACAGGGAAGTTTATAATTTTCTTTATAATCCCAAAACACTTCCTCCATCTTAATTACTTTTGGAATTCTACCATGGTTTCTTCCATTTCTTTTAATTACTATGATGTTGGCATTTTCACTTTTAGTGTGATAATCTCTATTGTGTTGAGCCTTTCCTATCCCTTGCACACATTTAGTCAAACAGTAAAGTTGTTTAGTATCACACAGAGATGTCAAGAAGAGAGACTTTGTCAATGTTGACATTTCAATGCTGACCAGTTCAAGATGGAATAAGTCCTCACTTAACATGGTTAATAGGTTCTTGGAAACTGAAATTTTAACAGAAACAAAAGCAGGTCCTCAAATAACTTCATTTCATTCATTGAAGAATGAGGTTTGTTTGGGTTTATTTTTTTTTTTTCATCAATCTGATAACAAAATTACATTACTTGGCAGTTGCTGCAGCATGGCAGATTCACTGGCAAAGAGCATGGAGAACAATTTGTAAGTAATGCTGGGACCAGAGTGAGGCCTGTGAAAACTCCTAGGCTATACAAAATGTAAGAAGGCACTCACTCAGAGGTCATGTAAGAGCACTGTCAGCTCTGACAACATCTCCTGAATTTTGTTCCCTGGGAACCTGACTCACGTCACTGTAGCTGGGCCTTGAATTGCAACACTAAATCACACTACGCAAAGGCTGACAAAATTAATATATCAGCTTTAACTTCTAGTGAATTATATTGCAAGCTGATGTTAAAATTTACACACGTACGGTATTTCACGAACAAGCTGTTTCATAACCAGCACTAAAGAGGACATGTCTTTATAATCTTTGGTTCCAGGAATCATTTTGGTTCAGTGTGATAGAAAGAAAATCATGGATATGTTGAAGCAGTGGTTTTCAAAGAGGGATAAACATAAATTGTCTTCTAGCTTCCTTTAGCTGGAAAAACTCAGTATTTTAAATAAAAATATATCCAAAACATAAAAGACACCTAGTATTTTCTCTTATGCAAATTAGTTTTTATAAATTGACACATTTCAGAAGTGCAGCTTTGCGGTCTCATTAAAAAAAGAGAAATGTGAGTATTTTAAGTGGCTCTTAAATTCTACCTCAGCTGAGGAAAACAGCAAAACACCAATCCAAAACAATTGTAACAATCAAGAAGTTAATTTGCAGCCCTTCAAGTTTCCAAACCTAGGCCTAAATAATTAGCCCACACTTCCACCTAAGATTAAGTTCGGCTATTTTGTTGAGGATTCATGAACATATCTACTGATTATAAATTTCTCTGAGCATTCATAAGGTCCTTATTGTCACTACTTTCAGCAAGGTTCTGTCCCTGTGTTCAGTGTGAATAACAGGACCTATAAGACTCCGTCAGGCTAATATTTGTCCTTGGCTTTTAGGAAATCCAAATGTTGCACATTTTCAGCAGCTCACACCTGTGGGTCCACACGGGCAACTCACAAAATTACCTGAGGGTGAGATTTGGAAACTAATCAGACAATTCTGCATTACTCATACATTGCAAAAATGAGACTTCTCGTTGTGTTGTTTTCTGTAACTTTGTGCTTTCTGTCTGTCCTTTCCCTTTCTTTTCTTACTTCATGCTTCTTTTCCTTTGGAAGAAAGTTCATATACTGCTGGGAAAGGCTGAGTGATCTATAGCTGGAAGGGACAGGCAGATTTTAATGCAGTTTCAAGTTGTAGTGAGAGCCTTTCCACTTGTCATTTGGCAAAAATTTATAGACTTCCTAACTGCTAGAGAAGACAGAAAGATGATCTCACTGTCACATAGAGTGATTTACTTTAAATGATATTAACTTTCCTTCTTGCTGATTATTTGAACCAAAGGACAGAGACAGTGATGAGAATAACCAAAGCATTCTGATTCAACCAAAATGGGCTAAATGTTCTTTTGAGGAAAACCTCAGTTTGCCAAGTTTTAAAAATCCTTCTCACATGTAAAAATATGTGGTGGGATATGATCCTTGTGTTTTAGAGAATGCCCTAAGAATTTCTAGAACTTTAAGTTTGTCTCATTATAAATCAGATCTTGGAGGTTATTTAATATAACAGAAAAAGCATTTGACTTGAGTCAGAAAATGTATACCCCAGTGTTGGCATCTTAACTCTTTAAAAAGCATTGGAAATTTTTATTTCCTTTGCTGGGTGGGTCTCAGTTGCCTTAACTATAGAATACTAAATGAAGTCTCTGTTTCATCTCAGATAAATCATAAGTCCATGTTATTCTGTGTTCTTTCAGTGCTATGGGATATGAAGAAATAAGTCACAGTCATTACCTGAGACTCCTACAATCTAGTCAGAAACAAGGCTATGCAAGCAAAGTAATAGGTAACAACATAGAACAGACTACAGTTTAATCACAGACTAGGCAGAATAGAGAATGAATTTCAAAATATTTCAGAAGAGGGAGAGATCAGGTAAACTCAAAAGATAAAGAAAATCTTCCTAAAGGGGGTTAAACTTGAGTTGGCCTTTAAGATAGGCAGATTCATCACACATATAGATGAAAGGGAAAAGGTAATGGGTATTTAATTCAATAATGTGAGCTACATGATTAGGAACCCAGATTTGAGAGTGAGAATGGTAAGGTCTAGTTAGGAAATGGCTCAATATATCATCAGTTTCAAATGATAATAACTTGTTCATTTCTTTTTTTTTTTTTTTTTTTTTTTTTTACTGGTTTGGATAAGACTCGGAATCTAGAATATAATTAACTGAGTTATTCATATATAGCTACGTGTTATTCACGTCTTAGAGCTTCCCTAGATTATAGCCCATCCTCCCTTCCTTCATATCTGAGTCTTTTCCACATCGATTCCTTAGGAACTATTCTATCAATAAAACCTTCATTGCTAGGATTGAATTTATTCCATTCTTTATCAAGTTTAAGGTATAAAAAGTTATAGAAAATTCTGAAGAATAGATATCACAGAAATGGTCATTGAATCTCGACTCATTACCTAGCCCTGAAATATATAGTTGTTGATCATCTCCCTGAATGTTGAAGTTCACAAGATTACACCCAGGTTCCCTATATGTCAGGATCTTAGTGAACCTCAGAACTTCTGTGTCTGTTACTATTTGGAGGTACTAATAATGATATATGCTTCAGTTATATGTATATATATTTTGGCTTTCCCACAAGGATCATGGAATACCTTCTGACCCACTCATTTTAATGATTTAACAACATGGAATATGGTGGATTCCTTTATTCCTCTTTCCACCCATTTTATAGATTCTCAAAATTCTTTTTCCTTCATAATGGAGAAAAGGAAAATTGCTTCAAGACATTTGGCTCAGATCACAGAATTTTGTATTGCAAGTAGATGAGTGAAAGTGCTGTGTCTCAGATTAAGGTAACTGAGAGGTCATGTATGCATCCAAGCTTCTTCCAAAATAAGTAAAAATGGATCTAAATCCTTTCTTTGAACCAAGACTATGGGGCATAAAAGCTTTTCAAGCTCTGCTTCATTTAATTCTGGGAAAACATCTCCTGATGAATGTTGCCCTGTCCATTTCATAATCCATCTGGTGTTCATTAATCACTGAGAACATTAATGATGACTCCAAAGTCATTTTGAAAAACAATAAAGTGGAAGTTACTCTTCAGAATATTTAATGCTCTAGATATTCATTTCATTCCCACAAATTCGAACAGGTGGGTCTATCACGTGTTTTGCTGTTCGTCTCATATGACTGATTCTCACTCTTACAACTTTCACAACTTAATGCTAAGTGACTAAAAAGTTGCTTAATTAAATGGGTGCTTAGTAATTAGAGAGTTTTTACAGGCAAGTGCAGATGAAGCAAATGTAATTGAATGAAGGAACGAAGTAATCCACTGAGCTTTTAAATAGTTGTAGAATTGCATGAGCAAGATATTAGAAAAGGCTTTGAGTAGAAGTCTAATAATGGAAGCTTGTTTTTTTTTTTTTTTTGCTTCCCTAAAAATGTAATTTTTTTGAACTCTTCAGATTCATATTTAAGTCAAAGAGGGACAAACCAACATATATTCTTAATATATAGGGTTGCTAATAAGGAGACCATTGTCCCAGTTCCCAGTTTGCTTAGATCAATCTTAGTTTTAGATAAAATCATATAACAAATGCAGATTTCTACCTATAATACCTTGGTGTCACATTCAAGACCATGTGTAAGGTGTTCCTGTGTAATAGCTTGGGGTTCTCTCTATAAAGCCCAAAAGAGAGGCAGACCAGATATGTGACTATTAAATAGTTAATCTATGTGTCAGTTATTTATGCCTCTGGTACAATAAAAGATGGAAACTGAAGATAAACAATGCTTGCTTTCTTCTTGAAAGATAACTGTGAGGTACAATCTAGATTGATTTTCAGAGTTTCTCAGTGAGGATTTAGCCCTAGTTGATAGCTATAACTGGCTTAATGTGAATCTATTAATGGCTTCATTCTTGTCCTTTTCTTAGTTCTTCAGTTGTCCTGCTGTGCTTCCTTGGACAACTTCTTAAGTAAATAGATTTTTTCAAAATTTTTGTCTCCAATTTTGCATCTGGGGGAAGACACCTCAAGACATGTTTGTTCTCCTTGGGTAATTTTGAAAACAGTTTCCTTTGTCTCAAAGTTTCTTAGTTTGAATGTATATTATACAGTCATCTTATTTATTAGATATCAGAACACATCATTTTATTCATTTAAGCTGCAGGAAATCTTACATTCTTTATTTCAATATTTATTGTTTTGAGGTAAACAGTTCTAAATACTTCTTCACTTCTTTTTACTGTAATCTCCAGGGAGATGAATAACTGGAGTATTCTAGTCATTCTAGGCCTCTCCTGGGAATTTAGCTCATTCTTTCCATAATATGTTCTCACAGTATTTTATTTATACATTGATTATAGCACTTAGTATAGTAAATTACAATGAAAACTTACATATATCTCTCTCCTACTAGACTGTGACCTCCTCATGATCTGAAGACATTCATCGTTCCGGTTTCAGAGTATAACTTAGTACCTGGAATGTTTAAATAACATTCATTCAATGGAAAAATGAATGAATGTGTGAGCCATGTGCATAAATCCTTAGATCTGTTCCCTTTGGAAATTAAGTCTTGATTTCTAGATGAAGGAAAGGATATATATGAACAATGAAACCACATCTTCTTGCTATAAGCCCTGCTACTTTTACAGTAAAAAAGTGACATAAATAATTGTGGTTTGTGTACTGAATAACGTTAAACTTTTTCCCCCTAGTATTAATTCATTAGATCAGGGAATAACGCTTGAAAAAAGAGAAGCTTCTTAAAGGCACCTAGGAGACCAATTTTCAGCAAAATACCTTGGGACTAAATTCCACCCAATAAGGTTACTTTGTATTAGTACAGTGACCAAAGAATCTCAGTTTCACTCTGTTAGGCTGGCCCAGAGGGACAAAGCAGCAGCCATACCCGGGAAAAAGGTGGCTGACCTCAGACTGAGGGATTGAAGCCCACACCTGGAATCACAGGACCAATCCCCAATCGCGACGTATGAAGCCCGCGAAATTCTTTTGCTTAAAGAGCGCGCTTCCCTTTATTCAGGCGCGACTTCCCCGGCCCCGGTTCTGCAGACCGGAGAACCTCGCCCAGGTGCGCAAACCCCAATAAAGCCCTGGCTATTGGACTTTTTGTTTGATTGACTTTTTTTCCTCGCGGAGCCCAGAGAAAAAACCTTTCACACTCTTGTGGCAATGAATTCCTAGGTGAAGAAAGAAAACAATACAGATGACTACAGTGTGACTCCTGAAGAATCCTGAGACATTTTCCTAGTTTTCCCTAAGACCTACCATACTTTCTAGTCTTAGACATATAGTCTATAAAATTATCTGAAAGAAACACTGAAGTTCTTTGCTACCTTATATTTTTAAAATGAGCCTTTTTTAATTGAAGTAACATTGTGTACTGTGTGTTTCAGGTATGCATTGTTATAAATCAACATCTCTATATTCTACATTAAGTTTACCACTATAACTCCAATTCTAATCTTCACCATACAATTGACCACTTTTAAATGATTTAGTCATTTCTTTCCTCCTTCCTTTCTGATAATGACTAATTTGGTCTAACAGTCTAAAATTTTATTTTTGTTCTACAGTTTCTTCAGGCCCAGGAGAGGTGGGTGCGTGTGAGCATGCGCGGTGGGGCAACACGCCCCCCCCCCCCGTTGGCAAAACCTGCATTCTTGTTGGGCAACTGGGAGCGAGTTTGTTGGAAGTGTGCTTGCCCAAATTAACTTTTTGCAAATGGTGGTTAAAACCTAGACAGAATTTCAAACTGAGAATTTCCAGGACACCTAAATAGGGATAATACTGGCCAAACTGGGATGTATGTTAACACTATTATTTGACTGATGTGACCCTCAGGTGTTCTATATGTAGAGTATCTTGGTATACTTAATGACTGCTGTTCCTGCTCTGCTTTGAGAATATGTTATGGAATGCTGGATGAAAAGCATCTCTCAAAATCAATACAAAGTGACTAAGATAAGGCAGCCACTATGCAACATGTTATCAGTCCAGGAGCAGGTAGCCAGGTCTGTATCCCTTTACTGGAATAAATGGAGAGTGGCACTTTTCAAGGACTACTTGAAACTTAAATCAGCTGTGATATAATTTCTGTTATGACAGCATAGTAGGAATTCTCTTAATCTGAAGCTAAAATTTCCCAGATGTAAAATTACCTTTGAAGTCATCTAAGACAGGCTTTATCATGTTAAATGGGGAAAAAAAATTAAAAGCTGAAATTCAACAAACAAAATTTGGAAGAAGTCAAAATTCTAATTATATACAGCGGTCTAAAAGTTTTCAAGTTATTTGTCTTTGTTATGACATTCTATTTCATCCTCAGATCTATCAGCTGGGAAGATAAAAGAGAAAACTGTGATGGGGTGGGCCCTATCTCCTCCAAATACATTGAGGGTTAAAAAAGCTTCAACACGGATTTTTGGAGGACATAGTTAAATCCATAATATGACTGTAGATCAAGAACAGAAATAGAAAGATGCAGTTCAGCTGGGATCATGATTATACCTCAGAGCAAATAATAGTAGTGTGTTAGAGAAAAGTAAATTAACTTAAAAAAATGTTTGGATATAGAAACAGAACTTGTGAAAGATTTGGATGTGAATGTGGTATCATTTCTGAGGTGGGAAAGCTCTGGAGGGGAAAGATTTGGAAGAGGGAAGCAAAGAACATAGCGTTGGCATTGTTATAGCTGAGAAATTTGTGAACCACCCAAGTGAGGATGCTTGTTGACAACTGGTAACAGGAATGTGGAACTCAGAAGGGAGGCTTGGAAGGAAGACACAACTTTGGGGATTGTTGGCATAAAAACTGTTAATGATGGTGCTGTAATGAATTAAACATCACCAAGAGAGAAAGTCCACTATACAGTAACATTTAATGAATACGAAGAGAAAAGGACCTCTAAAAAGATTTTAAAATGCCAGGAATGTGTGCGGCCAGAGGTGTAGAGAGGCTTCAAGACCAATTCTCTAAGAGGGTTCTTAGGATTCCACATACAGTTGGGCTAATGGCTATGATTTATAACAGTGAAAAGATACAAAGCAAAATCAGCAAAGCGAAATGGTACAGGAATGAAGTTCAGAGGAAACTAGATACATGCTGTCACATGTCCTCTCCCAGAGGGAATCACACAGGACATACTGAATTCCACCAGCAGCAAGTTGTGACAACATAAGTAAAGCATTGCTGCCCAGGGACACTCATTAGCGATGCAGTGACCTGCGTTTTTACTGGGTCACTGTCAGCCTGGAACATATCAAGCACTGTAGACTCCCTGAAGAAAACTGGCTGTTCAGCATAAACCATATATTTTACACAAATTATTTCAGTACAGGGAACCACACTGATCAATTGTGGCAACATTAGCAATGCTCCTCCAGTTCAACTTCCAAGATCCCTCTCAAGGGCCAACCTTATAAGTTGACCTTCCTAAAGATAAGCAATCAGATCTGCGTTCTTCACTCTTTTTGGCAAAATGTCAAAAGGTGAGACCCTGTTCATTGAAGATAAAAGCTACAGAGACCAAAAAGTCTTATTAAATGATATGACAAGAAAGTTATTGATGATGTTATAAAAGCAGTTTCTGTATAGGGCAGGGTAAGTTCATTTTCCATCAATAGAGGCGTACGCCAAAGTTAAAGAATGAAGACAGTGTAGAAAGTATGTTCTGAAGACTGGTTATGAAGGGGAGCACAGAGAACGTTATATCAAGAAGTAAAAGAAGGTTGTTTTGTGTTATTTGTTTTTAAACAGGAATTCTGGAGCATATTGAGAAGCTATTATTTGCATGTTAGTAGAGAGAGAGAGAAATGTTGAAAGTACCAAAAAATAAGATAATTAAAAGGAGGGAAGATCTGAGGTGACATTAGAGTACCAGGAACATTGACCTTAGACTGGAGGAGAGACTGCTTTCATTTTGACAGGAGTCCGAATGCTTTCACTTTGACTGCTGCAAGGATGGATTCAAGAGCAGGGAGATTTGAGATTTTCTGAGAATGTAGTTGAAATAGTTTGCTTTTGATAGCACTTAGATTATAAATAAGTAGGAGACTAGTTTTCTGTTGTGAATTATAGAGGTAGTTGTCAAAGAAAAAGAGAAGAAATTGAGTAGATAAACATAGAAGCCATAATTTTGTTTGATTTGGTGACCACAAATTAAAAATTGCAATGAATGCCCAGTTGGATAATTTTCCTCATCAGTGAAAATTATGAAGGAGATTTGTAGTGGGGATAGTCAGAGGTATGCTATAATTCCATTTAACAAACCATATGAACATGATATGGCACTTAAAAACAGATATGGATATAAAGTGGCCCTGAAAAGGATAAGGTGATCAGCAGGGAGGTAAATATTTTAAATTTTAAAAAGGACAAGACTGTGGCTACCAGGGGTGTGGTAGTGGGAAGGAAGGAAGGAGGGAACAAGGTGGGTAGTAAAAGAGCACTAGAACTCTGATGGTGAGTATGGTGTGAAATACTTACAGACTGAATTGTGATTTCTGTATTCTAAAATGAATTATAGCGATGTAAACAACAGAAATAATAAAATTATTAAAACTAAATTAATAAATTAAAAAGAACTTATTCTGACTTGACTTCCCAGTCTTTTATCTCAGGGAAAAGTGATGGATTTAGAAGTTCAATTCTCTCCAATGATTATAGAGCACTTATTATGTGCCAGTCACATGGCTTGGATAGTAGAGATGGGGACATAGATGAAGACCATTTTGCATAACAAACAGCCAACAGTTTAATTTTTCATAGCATCAAACAAAGATAAAGACAATGTAAAAGTGATAAAATGACTTATTGTCTGCTCTCCTTGTAGGCCCTCAATGCTTTACATTTTTGAAACTAGTATGATTTATCCTGGAGTTTCCTTCTGATTGTATACAAAATATTCTGGTCTTATGTTATTCAGGTTGTATTTTCTAATTTCTGTTATTTCATTTTAACACATCTCACTAATTTGTTATTTTCTTACTTTATAGCTGTTAGAGTTTTATTTGCTGGAGTTATTACAGATAGTGCACATTATAGACATGATGCTAGGAATTGCTATTTCCTCAATTTTAATAAACTATGTTTTAACGAGGTGTCTGGCTGATTCATAGCCCAGAATTCAGAAGAAAAATCAAGCCCTCATTTGAAAATGAGGATCCAGACTTTGTTAAAAATGTCACAATACTTTGGCACCCTGGACTGACAAGAGCTATTTTTAACATTCATTTTATGGTGGTTTTATTCTTGAATATGTAGGCACATTCTGCTGAAAGCATTTCCTTGCTAAAATTAGGGAAAGTCTTGCATGTAAAAATAAGTTGAGAAAGTATAAGATTTCATTTGTATTTCTTCTTCAATCTCAAAAATCCTCCCAAAAGAAAATTGTTCTAAAATCAGGTTGCCAAAACCCACATGGAAGAAATAAATACAGCTGTAATAACATTGTGTCTATCCAGTTGACTGACGTTCTAAGAACTAGACTCATAGACTTATCACATTGTATTAAATAAACATGTCCCTAAATATGTTAATGCAATAACTATATATTTAGTAATTATTTATACCAAGAGCAATGCTAACACCTATAGAAAATAGAAGTGAACTACCTCCTGGAATAGAGCGTTTTACTAAGGAAAATTAAATGCATATTTTTGACCAGTGGAAGACACCCTGAATAAGTGGCATAGAAAGACATGAGTAGGGAGTGGTTACTCTGTTATTTAGGACCAGCTGCCATGTCCAAAAGCAGCAACTCTAGAATAAACTTTGCCATGACTGACCTCTTTCTATCTCTGGTTTAATCCTTATTTATTCCTCACATTTAACTTCTAGACTAGGTACATAGACTAAATGTTACCCCATCTAGTTTGATGCTTCCCTGACTTTTACTTGATACTTTCTCTGCCTAGAAAGTCAGACCCAGTTCTTCACTCTATATTGACCATCAATTTCTTGCCATTCAGCTCAACTCAAACACCACTTTCTCTGGGAAAATTTTCAGACCCCACTTGATTAGTTAGGAAAACTCTTCTTTGTGTTGTTAAAATATCTTCCCTTACCTCTGTTCAAAAGTTACTACAATGTCCTAAAGTCGCCTACCACTAGATTACTTGTAAACTCCTTGAAGGTTGCATATCCTTGGTAGCCATAAGTATGACGGGGCCTCACTAGCTCAAATTATGATGCCTGAAACAAAAATTATCACATAGTGAAAGAAAGGAGCTATTTGATGAGACTATTCCTGCTAAATGAAACATCATTTTGTCAATTGCTTCAGAACAATAGGAGAAATACATGATAGTCAAGACCAGTATGAATTTCTGTAAGGTCTGGGAAGAGAGAAATCTGATTGTATTAAAGGAATGAAACTAGACTCTATGAACAAACTAGCATGAGATATTATCAATTTTGAATAAACTAGATACAAGAGAATTTTGTGGCTGTGCATCTTCCATGTGCTAATCCTTCCTGAATTTGCTATCTCATTTACTCCTCCAATTACTTTGCCAAGTAAATATTATGATAGCTTATAAGAACTTTTTAGTTAAAATTGCCTAAATTATATTATAGTTGCTCTTTAATTTGATCAGACTCTATTTATAGTTCCCTTCCTTACATCATTGCCTGAAAATTTTCTTTAGTCTGTAGATTGCAGTCAATTGGATGATCACAGGGCTCATCTTCTTTGTGTCCTTTCTCTTGGAGACCATTGTTCTTGTGTAGTATCTGAAAATTACTGCTCTGTATATTCAGTCTTATTTGTAAATTTTTAAGAAAGAGGAGTATCATAATTCACTCACACTGCTATAACATAATACCATAGACTGGGTGGCTTACAAAGATATCTCTTTCTCATAGTTCTAGAGTCAGGGAAGTTCAAGATCAAGGTGCTGGCAGATTCAGTTTTTGGCAAGAGTTCTCTTACTGTCCTGCAGACAACAGCTTTCTCACACTGTCTTCCCATGGCAGAGAGTGCTCTTTGCCAGCCTTCTGTTCCTTAGAAGGACACTAATCCCATCATGTGATCTCTGCTCTCCTGACCTCATCTAAATTCAATTACTTCCCAAAGGTCCCACCTCCTAATACTGTCACGTCGAAGGGTCAAGCTTAAAAACATGAATTTGTGGGGGAACAAATTCCATCTGTATATAAGGTAAAGTCAGTCCCTGTTACTCTTGATTAGAACTGGATGTTCTGTGAAGTTTTTGCTACTTTATATCACATATTTGAATTTGGTGACCACAGCTAGTTGTTAGATATGGATATAAATGGTTATGCTTTCCCCTTATACCTATTTTGGTTGTGAATAAGCCCAAGTATCACAAATTTAAAAAGTACATATTTTAAAAGATGTGGAACATCTTAGGAAAAGAAGGCAAATACTTGAATGAGTCCGACCTGCGGAATAATCAACTGGGGTCCAGAGATCCACCTAGAAG
>RJWH01000339.1:644038-838425 GCA_004363575.1 Solenodon paradoxus
AAGTAGTTCTGATAGGTGGCCCCTGTGCATGTCTGCTGCGTGCTCTTTAGTTGGATTGGAGGGTGGGTGCATGTACAGTGCGTGATCAAGACTCTGATTGATTGCTAGTGCGCGTGATCAAGGCTCTGACTGGTTGCTAATTGATTGGTTGCTAATATTCTTGGTTGCTAATGTTTATGCTTTGTTTATGAAATAGGGAAGCGACCGTTAGGCAAACAGGGCAGTGGCTGAGGTACCTCTGAGTGTAATTTTCCGTTGGATTGCATCAGCCTGGCTTTGTGTCCTGGCCCAAGTCCCCAACACTTGAAGGATGTATGGCTTCTTACAAATGCCAAGATGGTTTTGACATCACATCCAGAAGTTTTACACCCTGTCGGTACAGCCAGCCTTATTGCACATAAAATGAAAGACATTTTATCATGTAGACTTCTCACATAGCCACTTATATTGAAAAAATATTTGAATATAAAAGAGCAGATGAGTAAATTAGGCACAGTGGTCTATATACAGAAAATAACCAGTTGATAAACATGTTGGTTAAGAAATGAGGTAAAGGACTATAATTTAATATCCAAGCACAATCACATAAAAATGTGCCCTGGTGGAGTAGCAGTTGAGTCAATTGCCTCTGAAGGAGTGCATACCATATACCTCTGGGTTTGAATCCTGGGTCCTGGTTGGGGGAGGGGTCAAGGTGACAACCAGTGTGAACCACTAAATAGAAACAAAATAAGATGCTTCTTTCTCTTCTCTCTTCCTGCCTGCCTACCTTTATTCCTGCCTATATCTTTCCTTTGAAAAAAAAAAAAAACTTTATAAAAAATAAAAAAAAATTAGGGTTATTCATTATGGTGTAACTAAGAAAGAGAACAAATGAAAACTAATTTCAGATAAGTTGACAGGCACTTTAACTTGGAGGACACATCTCCAACATGTGAGGATGGCAGGAAAAGACCATTGTCATGGTTTCTATTGTGCACATAAATCATCGGTTTGCACAACTTTTAAATTCAATGCTAGTATCGAAAGCTCAAAATCATTTCAATGAGTCATCTTTTCTTCATATACTATGCACAGAAGTCCTATTTTACTACACATTTATGAATACTTCAAGAAAAGCAGTATGTACTATGAGGCATACAACGGTGGGTTGTCACAGCAGTCCTATTTCTGAAGGATACTGGGATTAAAATTTGTGTCCAAATATTCACAACCCAAGGCTTTGTGTGTTAAGTGTTGCAAGGATGGTCAAAGAAGATGCCTATGGGAAGAGACTTAATATGTATTGGTCTCCAATGAGAGCTTTCCTAGAGGAAGTAGCTGTTAAAGTAGATAGTGGAAGATGGCCTGGATTTCTATAAGAGAAGACAGCATGGGATGAGAACTTACTCAAGGTAGACACAACAAACTACAAGGTATTGATTTAACAGGGTAAGTACTTCATATACATAGAGTGCTGACTGAAAGGACTAATGGAAGAAAAAGCTGGAGAAAAAGTTGGTCACAGGATTATAAAGAGCTTTATATGATATCCCCAAAGGTTGTATGGCAACACAGATCACTTCTGGGTTTCCACCTGTAATGCACTAAGGTTCAATACAAAGTTTATAACTTCTCATGATACTAAGGAAGTTTAAGTAGGTCAAAGGTAAGCAATAAAAAAGAAGTCACGTGAGGCCTGATAAGTTTCTTACCTAACAGAGAATGGTGTTGGGGTCAAAGCAGTGCTGAGTTTTCCATGTATCTGAGCAGTGGTGGACAGACCACCTTCCCCTGTTACTCTCACTTTTTGTAATGAAGTATGGGAACTTAGCCCATTAGCAGATGTCTTAGGGTTCCCTAGAGAAACATGTCTTCCTCCCTCCCTCCCTCCCCACCTTCTCTCTCTTCCTCCATCCCTCTCTGTCTCTTCCTCCCTACTTGCCTTCCTCCCACCTATCTTCTTCCTTCTTGTCTTTCTCCCTTTTTTCTGTCTCTCTACCTATCATCTATCTAGCTGTTTGTCTGGCTGGTTGTCTATCTATCACCTTCAAGGTTTATATGGGGAGTTGGCTCATGTGATTATAGAAACTAATAACTCCGTGATCTGGAGCCCCAGGACAACCAGTGGTTTAATTCCAGTCTTGATTCAAAAGATTGAGAACTAGAGAAGCTGATAACGTAAATCCAGTCTAAGGGCACAAGAAGACCAATATTTCAGCTCAGGTAGGCAGGAAACAAAAGTGATAGATTCTTCTTTTCACCATCTTTTTGTTCTAGTCAGGCCCTGCACAGATTGAATGGTGCTTGACCACTCCAGAGATGGTGATCTAATAATCCACTGATTCAAATGATAACCTCATTTAGATAGAGACTCATAGACACACCTAGAAATAATGTTAATCTGGGTATCCTGTGGCCCATCAAGTGGAAAGTAAGCATCACAGTGGGTTTCTGCACAAATTAGTCACATGGAGTCTGAAATTGTGGTGCCAGATTTCTAGGAAGTATCTGGGAAGGCAGAGAACAAGAACTTGGAGAGCAAGTCATCATGGTGTCACTAGAGCCTCGGTGAGAGGAGAAGACAATATGGAAGCTGAGTTTTGATGAAGGTCCCAGATTTCAGGTTAGCCACCAGGGCTACTTTGGGACAATTCTCATCACATTATCAAAGGATTAGAATGAACTGTGTTAACAGTGATTGCAAAATAAAACAAAACAAAACAAAAAAACTAAAAAACCCAACTTCAAGTCACAGATAGAATAAAAAAGCAAAGGAACATTCAATGTTAAATTTTCAACACACACACACACACACACACACATACACACATCTTATTTAGGACTTTAGCATTATGTATGAACCTGATTTTACCAGTAGCGACTAATAGCCCAAATGTATGTAATACGGTACAAAATATGCAAGAAATGATTTAGAATACTACTGCGTTATACTAAACAAGACATATAGGACAGTGGCAGTAAAAATGGGGGAGGAAATAGACATTAGCAAGAACCTAAATGATGAAGGTCAACAGAATGTGCTGATCCATCTGATGTGGAATAAAAGAAAGGGAAGAGTCAAGGATGACTCAACATATGAAAACAGGTGACTAAAATTATGACAGTAGCATTAACCGTAATAAGAAATTTAGTGGAGTGGTTTTTGTGTGAAGTGGACAGCAATTTGGGTTTTAGAGAGTTGAATTTAAGAAGGTGAACAGAATAGCTAGAACATACTCTATGCACCAGGCACTCTGCCAAGCACTGGATACAAAATATCCATTTAATGCTTATAATTATTCTTTGAAGTAGAAACTATTATTATTTTCCCCCATTTTATTGGGAGAAAAACTAAAAATTAGAGCAATTAAGTAATTTTCTAATTACACTATTCATCTAGCAAAGCCCAAACAAGAAATTTCTGATTCCAAAACTAATCAACCACTGAATCAAAAGATAAGCCCCAATATAAAGGTCGGATATCAAGTCACATCAAAGGGCAGTAACAGAGACTTTGAGTCCTCCATTTAGTCATGAGAGAAGGAACTACTGAAAGACACTGAAAGTATAAGAACATTTAAAGATTAAGAAAAAGATAGCCATAAATAAGACAATAGATTTTGATTTAGATGGATAATGAGAAAAAGGATGCCATAAGAACATGAAAGAGAGAAATCAGAAGACAGAAGTGAATTTGAGACACAGAAAATAAGAAAGGAAATTTTAAAAACAGTGAGAAGGTTCTTAGAGACTTTGGAATAATAATGGCAAATATGTGAAGGCATTATGATATATCAGGAACTATTATAAGTATTTTATACATAGTAGCCATCTAATTATCACAAATGTATAATCCCATTTTACAGACTGGATGCTGAAATACAGAGAAGCAATGTCCAAGGTCACTCAGTTAATAAGTATCAGAGCTGCAATGTCACCCTTGAGTCCAATCCAAGTATCTGCATCCTTGTCCGCTGGACCTTGTCCATTTAGGAGACTGACAGGTGCTCTGACTAAATGGTGGCCTGTTAAGAAATGACTAAATAATAGCTTTACCTTTCTTGTCACCTAGTAGTGGGTTATGGGATAATTGAGCTCAGTGTTCTTCCTTTCTAGCAGAATCCTGATAATTCTAATGAATTCAAGTTCAAGAAGGGGCAGCCTATTCATGCTTCCATGGCTATATTGTTGCTTTTGTGGCCTTGAAGACTCATGGATCTTGATGAGTGAGCTGAGGCTGTGACGATCAGGACCACTGCTGCTGGGAGGGTTTCTTTAACTACCTGATATTTTCTTTATGAAATATTCTCTGTAAAACAGAGAGGCCAAGTGGAATCACATTGTTGATAAGGAGAAGGGGGATGCTGGAAAAGGATGATCTGTGTCAGTGCTAAGCAAGAGAATGTCTGATATCAAGTATGAGAACCTCTTTCATTATGAGCTAGGCCTGTGCTGCTGGCTTTGCTATGTGCTACACTGGCCATACGACATGCATGTTTAGCCTGAAATCTACCAAATGGCAGACACCAAGTATAGGAAAGGCTGCAGACAGCACTCAACAATCCTCTGTCTTAACAAAATTCATTCCTTAATCAAACTCTATCTAGCCAGGCTCCTCTGAGTACTCTTCTCAAGTAGGCCTCAGCCTTGGCCTACAAAGACTTGAATAAACACTAACATGGTTCTAACAGCTCAAGGTTACATCTCTAGAATGATGCTAATACCCTTTGAAATACCCACCTGAGAAAGCTCAAGGTTGCTAAAAGAATGTTTATTCCAGTTAACCCCTGGAGATGAAACCCCTGTCTCCCATCTCTATGGGAGGGTAGCAGATGAATTTCAAAAGCATCAGTTAGCACACTCAAATGGGTTTCACATGCACCAATTTCCTTCCTATTTTCTCATTCTTTTCTCTTCCCTGATGCTGAGCCCATGCCCACCCCCTTCTCCATTCTCCCTTTAAAAGGCTGTCATCTCGTACTAATTGAGGTAGAGTTTTGTTCAAGCTGACTTTTCCCTATTGCAGTAGTTATTGCTGATTAATCTGTCCTTACCTTTTAAATTAGCCTGGCTTTTGTTTATCTCTGACAATCTACACACGAATACTCTGTCTGACACCTTTAATCTTCCCTATTCATTAATCCTTTTGAGGAAGGACATTGTTTGTAAACTATACTTAAAAAGCTCAGCATTTTTCCTGGGAGGAATCCTACATTAACCCATTAGCAAGAGTAAGAGAGGGAGTAAAATTATCCTGGAAGAATTGAAAGAACTCTGGCTCCATTGAGGTCCAAACTAACTAGGATTTGATTAATTGCTTTTATCATCTTGGATTCCAGAGGCCTAAATTCCTCATCTCTATTTTGCTGAAAGTGTTCCCTTTATAGACTCTCCATCTGCTGCCTGTTTAGTGCCTTACATTCTTCTGCCTTCATTTTACTGAGGAAGGCTCAACAAAATCTCCAATGATGTAGCACATGTGCCATGGGGAGGCAGGTAGGCAGAACAGGGGAGCCAGGCCACCACCCTTCTCCGGTGGGTCCTGAGGGCGAGCTTGGAGAGATATTGTTCTCTTGAGATTGGAGTTCAAAGAGCTGAAAGCAACCCATGCTGTATCAGTGGATCCAAACATTAGAAACATCTGGGGATCTTTGAAAACTATGGCACACCCAGACAGTCTGATGAAACTAGAAATAGAATGGGCATGTGAGTTTTGAAAAACTCTCCAAAGAATTCTAATATGCAGCGAAGTTTGGGAACCACTGGTCTATATCACATTTAGCTCCCCAAGCAACTGAAGTAACATTAAGAGCAGGCGGATAAATCTTTCAAAATGTTGTAGCTGTAACTCTTAGTGATAAAAGTATTTAATAATAGCAGCAACCTCATTGAGTGTTTCATGGTAATAAATGTTTCCATTCATTGACTCATAAAAACTCTGAAGTAGATAGTATTCCTTGAATTTTATAAACGGGGGATTCAAATCTCAAGTATCCTTAAAACCACATGGTCCAAACTTACCAAGTGAGCAAGGACTAGGGGCAGGATCTGAATGTAAGACTCACCCCGACTCAGTCCTAACCAGTGCACAAACTGTCCCCAACTGGTACCCCTTGTTCTAAGTGCTTGAAAAGTAGTTTTGAACATGCAGCTGGGATCCTGGCCAGGCCTGGGGAAGACTGAATCCAATGAACACAGTCATTCAAGTTGTCAGGGTGGGTTTTCACTACCTGGATCTAGCCTGACATCAGGCATATTTAAATGACCTTTCTCACCCCTAAATCTCTTTTAGTGGCTTGAACAGCTGGAGACTGAGCTTAAAGGAAACACAGCAGGCTTCAGCATCAACTGGTATTCTGGGAAACAAGTCATAAATAACATAGTAGGGATGGAAGAAGCAGACACACTCTGTTAACTTAGCAAGTTTTAGTAGATGAGAAATAGCAACTTTGATGGGGATATAGCTTTACTCTAGAGAAAAGGTTGCTCATGTGGAAGAACTATGCAAGCAGATGAACTGGGTTTGAAGCAGGCACGGGAGTTTGATGGTCTAGATGTGTTGACAGATTTCCTAACCACCATGCTCATGCATTTTGTATGAATGTGTGGGTGATACGTATCCCAAATAAACTCGTTAATACATGAGTAGTATCAATGAAGCACAAAACCTGGAAATATCTACGCTTGGGCAGTATCATCTACTGGATGACACACAGGACCAGCACATGGAAAGACTTCGCCAAAGGAAGCATGTGGTATTGTCACAACAATGAGCCCGTGTTTACACCTGGGTGAACCTGCTCAGAACATGTGCTGGTTGTGTGGCTTTGGGAAAGTTATGTCATTTCTCTGAGTCATTGTTTTCTTACCGTAAAGTGACAATTTGATGTGCCTAATAAATTTGTTGTTGGACTAGGGAAAAAGACATAAATGTCTTGCACATTTCTTGGCACACAGCATGAATTCAAAAACGCCAGCTTCCTCTCCTTTCTATGCCATCTTGTTCTTTTATTTTTGGAACAGAAACACATTCAAATAATTTTGTAATATGCAGCAGGTTCAGTTCACTTAAATTTAAAAATATTACAGGTGATTAAATGTAATCGCATATGTAGAAGTGTTTTGAAATTTATAAAGTATGAAATGACTCTAAGGTATCATTATTTTAATTATGTAATTACACACGAGCAGATCCTATCTTGGTGGTTCTATTACCTCCTGCTGCTGACTCTCAGATCTTCATTTCTAGGACAATCCCCTCAAGTCTTCTTCTCCTTGGAGGCACTCACAAATCTCCATTACGCATTTCCAAAAATGGACTGATCACTTTCTCTTCAAGGGTTTCTTCCTCTTCCTACTTTTCCTCTTGGCATTTGGGACAGAGTGTTCCCCTGTTTTTAATTGGGGATTTTGGCAGTGAATGAATATTAGCATGGTGGAGTGAGCTCTAGGAAGATGGCTATGGAATCAGAGTCATAGTTTGAAACCTTGGAGCAGCAAAAAGGCTCTGATGAAGATCATATGCTCTGCAATCTAAATGCCTTCATCAGATCCCACCCTCACCTCTTATAAGATATATAACCTCAGACAATAACTGGCTTTACTACATCTCCGCTGCCTCACTTGTGGAATGGGGGAAGAAATCACAGCACACACATTATATGGTTGTGGTGATGATTACACAACTAAAATATTTAAATTACTCACACTATTGTGTTACCTATTCCTATTATAAACCTGATACGCCTTTACAACTACATAGTCTCAGATAAAGCAGATAAACCTGAGCCTATTAGGTTCATCCGTGAAGTGGAATAATTGTGGTTGCCTGTTAGTAAACATAATGATTAAATGAGAAAGGTAAAACACTTAGAATCATCATTCTTTTTGTTAGTGTCAAGGAAAAGGATGGATTGGGTCCAGTTGCTGACTAGAAAATAATACAGTAAGAATGTGAAGCCCTTCTTTTGACTCCTTTCTGTGGCTGGAGTGGTCTTCTTATATGGGTTTGGCCAACGACCCCCTCACTCTTCATGTCACCTGGAAGCTAGTGCCCAGGCTCCTGTACAGGTCAGCTCAGCATAGGAATGTGGGAAACACTCATTCGATCTGCTTCTACTGCCCTGTCATGGGTGGGACTGGGATTCAGAATAAGATTTCAAGAGAGGTCTTCCAGCCTGAGCAAAATGAGTTCTGCATATGGTGAACCCCAGATGACTACAGTTCTCTTTTGGAAACTTGCAAAGAGTTTTCATAACTAAGAATAGTTTTCCTTCTCTTTGTTATGAGTTTATTCTCCTAAAATCCGGATCTTGGATAAATTAGATGTCTCTAGATAGGCAATGGTGCTGCTATAGGTGGAACCCAATCTGTCCCTGATTTCTAACCGTAAGAAGAAATAGTCATTCTATTTCCACATTTGATGTGGTAATTATGGTGGGAAGGAGACATTCTCTTTCCTCTTCAACCATTCAATGTACTTATGTCCTGAAGTCTTGTAGCCAATATGAGGTAGACAGAATTTCTCAGATAGCAGCTATTTCATTTCTAAAGCCTCTAGTATGTTTTCTCTCAGTCATATGAACTCAGCATTTCTATTACTTTGGACTCCTCTCTCTCTGTGATTGTCCATGACTTGTCAATGATCTAATAAGTGTTAGATGTCTCTAACTTGTTTGACTTCTAAGTATTTCTCAATACACATTCAGCTGTTTTTCTGGCTAGCACAACTCTGGACTCATATTCCTAAAACAATAGTGCTGATGACTCACACCAATACTTTTCACATTGTCCTTATACAAAAGTGGATTCTACATAAAGCTAATGAAGTCTAATGTTGAGGGCTACTCATTGGCAGGAGATTCAGCTATATGTGCATGTGGACATATGTTATAAAATTATCAAAAGATATTTAACCCTAATAAAGTCTTCCATGTGTATCTGATTTAACTTACCCTTTGTTGACACATCCCCTTTTGTGAGAAGGCAATGGAGTAGTGGGGTACTTTTGGATCTGTTTAACAGGAATTTCAGTGGAGAATACATCTCAGTATGATTTAGTGTTCTTTATCTTTTTTGGTACATAATTACATTTTCCTAAATATTGAGATGGTTTTGGAATTGAAAAGCCTTTAGTAACTTGTAATATATTATGATTATATCCTTGTTTTAAATAAAAATTATTTTTACCTAACTCTGTATGGACATTCTTATGAGGGTATACAATTATGTAAGTTTTAAGCTGAAAAATAATAAAAAATTCAATAGATTCACTTCTGCTTATATTTTAAAATACAACTTATTTGGAATTCAATGCCTCCATCCTGAACCGTTGATATACTTTTTCCCAACCTCCACCTTATCACCATGGTACTTTTGCTGCTTGTGCTTACTCCTTTCCCTTCAATGTTTCCTACGTCCTTGAATTTCAAATGTGTGTGTATTTGTGTGTGTGTGGGTGTATGTGTGTGTGTTGTGTCGGTCTCTAAATTCTACCTATACTTTTGAACCCTAGTCCAAATGCCTGTCAAGGATAAAGATAACAAGCTCAAGTTACTATTTTCAGATACAGGCATCATCCATACACAGTCCTTCAGTTCTTACAGTTTAGCAAAAAAGGGAGTTCTTATTGTGCTCACAATGGGAAGAAATAGAGGGTGTGAGGTCATTCTGTCAACTGTCACAGCATGTAGGTGTCAGGAGCCAGCATTCCCTATTGCCTGTGATAACATCTCTTAACAGTGAAACCCTCCATGTCAATGCAGATTTATTTCTGAGCCCCAGTGTACTGATAGTGCTCACCTTGGAAAGAGCCAACAGCTTATGCTATTAACTATTTTGTAGAGATACATCTTAATTCATTATCCTTCCTCCCCCACCTCTTGCTAGCATATATTAACCTAGAAATCTGGGCTGAGATCTTAGGTTCCCTTTCTACTGTCTTTAATGTCCACTGCCTCCAGACAAGGTATTATCTATTATACAGAGGAAGGATAAATTAATTTATCATTAGAAAATTTTTAAAAAGGCAGTTGGAGAGAGAGCTCAGTTCTAACTCATAGGAACTTCAAAAGTTTGAGAATATGTTCAATGTTCTAACATTTTTTAAATTTATTTATTTTTATTAAAGGAACATTATGTCATAACTTTGTTCTAGTCTAAGGTGTGCATCACCATAAATCAATATCTTTATAAAATATATTAAGTTTAACGACAGTCTAATTATATTCTTCTAACATTTTAAAACTAGAAAAGAGAAGTAAAAGATGCATATTAGAGAATATTTAAACCCACGATGTCAAAAAAATATTAAAAAATGGTATAAACAGAGAAGTACAATCATATGTGTCTTGATACTGACAGTTCAATGTGGGTGATTAAACTGAGAAGGAATTAACAGATTTTAGAATATAGTTAAAAAATTATGTAGAAATATTGAAATCAATTACTGTCCTTCAATCTGAAAATGCATATTTTTAAATTCGACAAAAATGCAATAATAGTTGATAATGAGGACAAATATCCTGTTGATCAGAAAGAGTATACTGTCATTTTTCATCTCTTTTCTGGTACTTAATTTTTTTACGTTGTTTCCATGGAATACTAAGGATGAGAATTAGAATCTTTAAGTTTCAGTTTCTTTTTCCATTATCCTCTTTCTCTCCTGTTCCTTATCTGCTCTTAAACCATTAACATATTAAATTGGATGAAATTATTGGATGCTTTGATTCCATGTATGTTATAGGTATCTGCCTCACAGAACATGTTAGGAAAATTCTTCTGACACCGGGCCATCATTGAGTCACTTAATCACAGAGTTTCAGGTTTATAAGAAATAATATATACTGAAAAATATTTCATCCAACTATAACCATAGTTCTTTAATATTTAGCATTATGTTAATCATATTTTATTTTCCTTTTCAAAAAAAACTGAGGTAAATATTATCTTTATTTTACCAAGGGAATAAAAAGGTCTATCTAATTAAATAATAGCAATTATTAACATTTATTAAATGTTTACTCTATGCCAGATAATTTTCTAAGAATTTTAATACATTGGCTTATTAAACCTCAAACAACGCTGAGGATAGCACTTGTCAGGGAGGTAATATTGTTGTCCACATTTTATGGATGAGATCATCAAGGTCAGGAGGCGTCCAATGACATGACAAGGTCATATAACTGAATGCAGACCTGAATTGGAAACCAGGTCATCAAGCTTCAGAAATCACCACTCTGCCCAAAATAATGCATCTATTTAGATTGAATTCTCAAACTTTTTTTATTCCAAAGTCTATTTTCTTAGTTACATTGTTTCAAACCACTTTCCAATTACCTTACAAAAGGTTATTAAGCCTCAGCTGGAACCCCTGTATTGCTGGGGGGGACTGGCTGTTTTTTGAGAAAGTTCATTCTATTTTTGGACAGCTCTGTTGTTAGAAAATTCTCTCTTATATTGAGCTTAAATCTACCTCCCTATTACCTGTGTAAAAGGAGTTGGTTGGGAGAAAATGTCAATACTTATAAGGCCAGACTTTGAAGGTCACATCAGCCTCTGATGTGAATGTGGAGACAGGGTCTCTGGGAAATGTCCAGCACATCTCCCCAACCTGCACCTTCATGGCAGGGTGACCAACTTCAGTGAGGGTATTTAGATTTAGCCATATTGCTTTGACATTGTTGGTTTCCTCTCCTCATCCTAATGTAAAGATACTTTGCCTCTTGATTCCAATCTTTAGTCTAAAGCTAACTTTTTCAGCTTCCATACCTTTACTCAAGCTATAAATTCTCACAGAAAGATCTTACAGGATGTTGTCTAAAAACTAAAAGTGAAATTGTTGACCCCACTAAGTTGCAGTATTCTTGCCCAATGATGTAACATTGGCCACTCTTCTCTTTTCTCACTATGTACAACCCTGGGTGCTTCAGAAACCAAATGACCACAGGGTAAGAAACAGTAAACGTCATAAAATTTGAACTGCTGTAGTTAGGGAGGATGTTTACTGGCGCTAAGAGAAGAAATAAAATGGTACTTGTTTCTGCTTAGTGGAGAATCAATACTTAGCTATGATCTAATTGGAAAGTTCCTCTTTACATGACAAAAGAAAAACAAAAATCTAAATAAACAATGGTCTTAAAGGCCTAACAATGCCACAGTGTTAAGAACATGGAGAAAACTGAGCAGAATGCAGAACAAATACATGAAGTCAAGACTCAACAGGGACACCGACCCAAGAAAGCAGAAGGGAAAGCTATTCATTCCTGACCACCGATGGCCACAGCAAGCATGGCTTTTGACAAACTTCAGTGGAGGAAGATCCTTAGACATCCCCAATAAAGATACTGGTACTTAAAATCTGAACTTTCAGTGGTTGTAACTATATAGAGAAGAAGAATCTTTGTGATTACAATAAAGATTGTAATACAGGAAGAAATCTTGTCTGCTACCTGGATATGATCTGGTAGGATGGAGCCTAGGAAGGAAATTAACGCATTCTGCTCAGAGAAAGAAGTAAGGAGCTCTGAAACTAAAACAGAAACTATCCCATCATCATTCCCAGCTGATCCAGGATTTCATCGAATATTAATAAAGAAAAAAAGAAATTTAAGAGTGTGTGCTATTTTAACTTTTAGTTTATTATATTTGATTATTCCCAAACTACTTTTTAATTTTAATAACTACAGTCTTCATTTAAAAATAACCCATCTGTTTTCTCATAAAGCAGCCTATTATTTAAAAATTAATTACTCTTTTTGTATCTTATCTGAGCTAACCCAATCTGAAAATCACATTCAAGACTCACACTCAGGGCTCTGGTGTCTAAAATGGGAAACCAGATACGCAATCACTTTGTAATGTCTTAGACAGCTTGTTTTCACTGTACATCAGTATACAGTTATGTTAAACTCAAGTTTGGAAAACAGCATTTACCTCATTTCGTAAGATGTCTGATGCTTTTGAGCACAATGTTCATTCCAATGTAATACTCCATGCCAAGTCTCATCCTATCCAAGTCCCAGTAATACTGTGAAAGAAATTGTCAAGAGTCATAATAAGGTCAGTTGCAATTTATATTGTGCTTAGTATGTGTCCCCACTTAAAGTCATGATTTTTGCCTTCTGAATTCTCAAAGTAGCTCTGATGTAGGTTCAGTCATCTCAAGTTTACACATGAAGTAACTTCAGTTCACAGACTTTAAATATCTTTTCTAAAGTCAAATAGTTGAGAGATGGGAAGCCTATATCTGCATTCGGTCTTGTAGTCATCTGCACACTTAGTCTACTTCTTGGGTTTTCTATCAATTCCTTTATACTTTTTCCTGTGACACTTCAGCACTCATTCTGTTTTTATGGACTGACTTTTATGGACTGCCTTTGGTTCCTTACTTGAGCACATGAATCCACCAAGCATCTTAGGTCAGGGCCATCTCAACTTTTGCTGAACCCAGCGTAAGTGTATCAACGTAGATCCACATGTCACTTATCTACATATTTTATTTACAGACCAAGCCAATAAAATGTTTAATAAAATATGGTCAGTCCTTCTAAACAGACCAAAAAAAACCTTTTAAAAAGACCAGAAAGACCATGTGTGAGTTTAGGATGATCAGATCCTGGGTCAGAATATGACGGTGCTAGAAAAGACAAGTCTTAGATCTGAGGCACATTTTCTTTCCACTTCTAAGTCCATTCTCTGATATGAAGAGCCTCACATATTAGCCACCCTGGGCCTAGGCAGATGTATTCGTGTGGTGACATCCACTCTAGAGGGGTCCTTGAGAGTCTTTTGGACAAGGAATTCTAGGATTCTGGGAGCCTGCATTGTGGTTTCAGTCAGGAAGACGCTTAGTCTGGGAACAGGATTCAAAGGTCTCATGCTTGCCTTATTTCATGATAGGACACACTGAAATCAGCCCAGAGTAGGCTCTTCTTAGATGGTCATACTGCTTGAGTTTGCTCCAAATCTTGAATTCCCTCATCAAGGACTATTGAAATAAGGAGAAATAACTGGGTCAAATGCCAGACATGTTGATTTGCAACTCAACCTGATCTTTTAAGCCAAATCCTATCACTTCTTAAGAATCACTTCCTTCCAAATGTCCAGTGCTTTCCTGCAGATCCATCGATTTAAAGCAAATATAAAGTGAAAAAATCGCTCTCTAAAATATGTTACCTTTCCCAGGGGATCTTATGCAATTTATTTTAAAAGAGACTGCAATTTAAATCAAAGCAATACATTTGCCAATGATGGATTTTCTAACAAATTTGGAAGAAATCTATATGGAAGATATATATTTGGAGACAGGGATTTCTTCATATAAATCTGTATTAGTTTCCTAGGGTTGCTGTAACAAATTATGACACTTTGTGGTTTACCCCAACAGGATTAATTTTCTCTGTGTGGAGATCAGAAGTCTGAATCAATGTGTCAGCAGAGCCAAGTTTCCTCTAAAGACCCTGGAGAAGAATCCTACCCTGCCTCTTCCAGGCTCCATAGCTCCAGGTGTTCCTTGGTTTGTGACTGCATCACTCCAGTCTCTGCCTCCTCTCTGTCTCAAGTCTCCCTCTGCCATTCTTGTCATCAGATTTAGGGTACACCTGAATAATCCAGGATGATTCAACTCAATATTTAATCTAATTACACCTGCAAAGACCCTGTTTCTAAAGGTCATATTCACAGGTTGCAGCGGGTACATCTTGGGGCTATCTTGGAGATGATCATTCACTACACTATCAAATTCTGCTACTTGGGTAGCATCCTGGTGCTAAATATTTAAGGCCAACCTACTACAGGCATTTCAGGCAGAAAGGAACAGGAAATATGGAGACTTAAGTCTCCATTGTACATTTGACAAAGTTGTGAATGTTGGACCAGCACTGTAGAACCCAGGGAAAGCTGATGACCCTGCTCACAGGAGGTCAACTTCATCTGTTATGGAGGATCAAGTAGAGGCAACTGCATTTAAGAGCACAAAGGAAGATCATGATGTGATGCTGCTTTTGGGAATGTTTTAGCCAAACTGAAGCAGAGTAAAGAATAAATCATTTCTCATACCTTTCCAGACCATTTAATTCATCATGATGACACCTGGAGATTATGAGTCTAAGGTACAAAATTTAAATTTAGTAGAGGAAAGAACAAACTATGAAAAATGACAATCTATTATATCCTAAGAGTTTTAGCTATATCAATTCATTTTATCTGTTTCATAGCCCTATAAGGAAGATACTCATCTTGATACCCGTTGCACAAATGTGGGAATCGAGATCTTGTGAGATTAAGCAATTTACCTGAGTCTCACTGTTAGGAATTACAGAACTGAGAACCCAAGTCCCATTTTCTAGAGCTCTTTCTAGGGCTCACTGCTCTGGAATCAGTCTAGAATAGTCCTACACCTCTAAGCTGATTGCCTTCAAAAAGCTAGGCTTCTTCTGAAACAAATTTAACATCTTCTACCAGCAGCAAGAGAATTATACAAAGGCTCCTAGTTTCCTTGTTTGCTTACCTTATACTGCCATCTAGTGAGAAAATTGTTAATGACAGGCGATAGTATTTCGGGCACTTTTTTTTTTTTTCCTTTGGTAAATAATTCATGTTTAAATTTTGCTTTTTGTTACTGTCAGAATTCACGTAAAGTCCCTGTCCATCACCCATAGGCACATGTATACCCATTCTGTATACCTGTCCTACACATATGTATCCCATCTGGATATTTTTTTATGTATCAGAAAAATAAAAAGAATTAGATGAGTATTTTTTGTCAAGTTAGAAGGATTGAACATATTTTATTAAACAGCTTATTAGCTTAGTCTATAAATAAAATATTTAGACAAATTACATATGGGTCTGCATTGATACACTTGCTTTGGGTCCAGCAAACGTTGAGATGGCCCTGACCTAAGATGTTTGGGGAATTAGTGTGGTCAAGCCATGAACCAATGGCAGTTCACATGGACTTTGAGTGTAAATACATAGTAGTTAAAATCACAGGCAATGACACATGTTCTCCCAGTTCTCCCTACTGAAATTGTGTCCCTTGACGTTGTCTAATTAAACAAAAAAATAGGGAATATTTTAGATAAAAATTAATAGATTTGTTTGAAATCACTTTTCATTCCTCAGTAAAATTTCTGTTCTGTCTAAGATAGCTTCTATACTAAACTGGTTCTGGTATTGACAGTACCCAGAGTTTGCTACTGGAATAAGACCACCCTCACGAAAACGTGCTGAGTGCCTGTGGCATTGCAGAGAGAGAAGGGGCAAAGCGGATCACCCCATTATAAAACACAAAAAAGACTGAGACACCGATATGTAGTAATAGTAATAATCTCCCATTGATGCTGTAAGCAATTTCCACAAGCTTAGTGGCTTTAACAATTTATTATCTCATAGTTCCAGAAGTAAAAAAATCTGAAATATGTCTCAATGGGCTAATATCAATGTGTCATCAATTTCGTGTTCCTTTTGGAGCATCCAAGGGAGAATCCTTTCCCTAGACTATCCCAGTTTGTAGACACTGCCTTCAGTCATTGGTTGGGGCCTCGCTTCTATCTATAATATCAGCACATATGCCTCAGACATACTCACACTGCTATCTCTCTGGTTCTCTCTGCTGTCTCCCTCTTCCACTTTAAAGGACCCTTGTGATTATGCTGGGCCCTGTCCCATCTTCCAAGATAATAACCAACAGTCTTCTGTTAAGGGCAACTAATTAGCAACCTTAATTCCACTTGCTACCTCAATTCCCCCTTACAATGTAACATAATGTAGTCATAGGTTCTTCAGATTAAGATATCATTTGGGAGGGGCATTATTATTCTGCTTCCTCAATATCCAAGAGAAGGGAAGTCAGGACTGACATGCTGGAAAGGATTCACAGAAGAATTTATCATATTTATTACTCCCTTTTTCACGGGAAGTTTTTGAAAACTAAAGCTGTATAGATTTAGCTTTTAGGAGGAAGCAGTTAGTTTCATTCAGAACTAGTTTAGACTTTGGTTGCTGAGATTTGTCTCATATATCTAACCTCTTTAACTTCTTCCCTAAGAACAAAGCAACCAAATATATAGAAATAAATAAGTCCTAGACATATCTGACTTTTCTAATTGCACTTCGTTGGATCAGACACAATTTGTGTCTCCTCTCCTGTTTTGTTCTCTTCATACCCTTCCTATGAGGTTGTAGAAAGTGACTCTGAGATGGATTTTCACCAATAGTCTTCACAATGCCAGGGATTATCATTTGCCTTTTATTCCCTTTGTTTCAGGTGAGATAGTCCAGATGATAACGGGTTTATTAAAATTAACATTAAATGAGAAAATGGATGCAGTAATTGTTAAAAGTAACCAGTGGGAGAACATGGGAGTGAATGGAATATCTTATCCAATACAATTATTTAAGGAAGGACAACCGTGTGGTCATTTATACTACCATAATACATCAAATAGGATAACATTTCTTAGAAAGTTTCTTCCAGTAACACAATGATTTTAGTTTTTGTTTCTGAGTTTTCATTTCTACAGTCAGCAAAATGGGATCAATGAGTCTTTGTGTCAAGCTTCTATGAGTAAGTACACTAAGTAAAAAGGATTATTTTAAAGTAGATTCTTAATGTTTTCTCCCTTTGGCCCAAATTAAAGATAAAACTCACTTGTCCCATTACAATGTACTTCTCTCTTATAATGAGGGATCATGATGAGAAGAGATAAATTTAACTTACAACAAGACCCAGAATATATCATAAAATATTAGTTAATACTTTCCTTTTCCTGGTAAGAGATGTTTGGGATGGTTTCCCAACTAGTTAAGACATGGTCTACATTAGTCTCAAGGTCATGTGACTCAGTGTTTTATAATTTACCTGGTCCCACTTTTAAGCTAAGGTGCTTACTGCTGCTAAGCTATCAATTTTTTTTGATGATTAAATGAGCTAAGGATTAACAATAATTAAATGTCTCTCAGAAAAGGTCATTGGTACAAGAGAATGGTTAATTACGCTGAAAGAATACTAAGAATAAAGTTGAAGAGAATGTATTTTTTCAACCACGAAACTGAGTAAAAGCTATCCAAGTTGGGAGATTTACTAATTCATAGCAATTAAGCAGTTAATTAGAAGTCTGTAATTATCTTTGCCACTTCATTAAGAACTCTGTACCGACTTCCCAATATAACTTGTTGGAAACCCTACTTATCTTGGTTATTGGGATTTCGTGAGGAAACTGCATTCTGCATGTTAAAGGAGTGTCTCATTAAAACTTTGTTCAGCCATCCATGGAAGCGCAATTTGATTCTAAAAGTCTAATAGTCCTGGGTTTGCTGGTGAAGTGTGACTGAAAGAGCACAGACTAGCAAAAGTAACTTCCTGTCTCCAATCTCCAAGTTGGATATTCACCTCTTTAGCACAGGTCTTTCTTGTTCACATATACAAGTATCCATTTTATTGGCTATGGCATTTTATTAATGGATCAGCGTCCAATGTGTATTAGTCCTTAAACATCAAACATTGTAAGATCACCTGTTCTGCAGAAGGGTGACTTCTTGAAGGAAAGATAAAATACTAACTCTAGGTCACCTATCTACCTTGGCACTGACATGGGAGCTCAGTCATCTGTCTATGACTGTAATAGCCTAACCTCATGAATACGGGTCCCCATCCCCAAGAAAAGAAACTAAAACTCAAAGTGGAAGTAAAGCTCTGTGTTTCTAGGTTTTGTCTGATGGACAGACTCTGTGATTAGTATAAACGTTGTCAGCAAGCTTTCTTAGACTGTTTATAAATGTACCTACTCCAGTGCTTTAAATAGATGAATAGCAAACAGCAATGCCCAAATCACCAGGTGGTACAGGTAGAATGACATTACTGGATATGTGTAACCTCTAAGCCTAACTCTGGCATAGAAAAAACAAAAACAAAAATAATTGTAAGGAATCAGAGGAGAAGAATTTCCCTATATCTTCCAGATGAAATACAACCTAATTTTTAACAATGTCTTTCTTAATCAACATTTCAAAGAATGTCTTCTTCATCAAAAACAAAAACAAAAACCAAAACCTACTGTGTTGCTTTAATGCCTTTATTATAGTTGGATATTTAGGTTATTTTGAAAGTTTTGCAATTGTAGACAGCACATCATGACCATCTGTATGCATAACACTGTTTCTGGATTTTTGGTTACTCTTTATGCTATATTTTGCCAAATAGACTTGCTACATTAAAAGAGTGACTTTTCTAAACATCCTATTACAAAGAGTTCTCTCCTTATTTATCATTTACTTACTCATGACGTGAACAACATATAGTATCTGGTTTTAAGTTTAGATATCTGTTATATTTGTAAATAAGTTTAATAAATGTACAATATAACATCTCATCAATGCGAAAAAAGCAATGATGAAATTAAAGACCACAGAATTTCAGACTTTGAGAAGAAATTGAAACTGGGATTGGGAATTCAATAAATAATTTAGCTAAATTTTTAAAAAGACAGGGATATCTAATGGTATACTTGTAAGCAGATGAATTTCGGTTGAATAAACAGTTTATTCATATACATAAACAATGGGGCAAAAATAGAGAATCAAAAGTACGTAAAGATCAGATAGGAAAGGACCTTCAATATCACCTAACAAATCTCAGCTTTATTTTCAAACAATTGGGAGTAAAATCAAGATTTCTCAGTATGAGGGTGAAGTACAAAAAAATAGTATAGTAATCTGTGATTTTTAGACATATGTATTATAGGTGGTTAAAAATAGATCAAAATGCTAGAAGCCATTGATTTGGCATTAAAATTATATAGGTGGTTTGCTATGCAAAAGAGGAAATATTCAGAAATAAATCTATTTATTTCATGTGCTAAGAATATTAGAACAAATGTAACATTTTAAAAGTGAGAGACAACAAGCACAGATAATATTTATAGTTTTTACTATGTGTCAGGCACTGGATTTCATTTAGTCCTCACCAAAACTTTTTACAGCAAGAATCAGGATTATTTCAACTTTATAGAAGAGAAAATAGCAGTTTTAGAGAGGATAAGCTACTGTTTCATATATTTAATTAGTGACAAAGCCAGGATTTGAGCCCAGTTCTACCTGGCCTAGAGTATACACACTGTATTCCTTTAAGTATGGACATTTTTATTAAAAACACGAATTATTTATTAAAAGAACTTTATAGGACTCCAAGCAAAGGGTGGCTCCAGGAAAATGGGAATGAGGGGCAGATACAAAATAACTTACTAAATTAAATTCCACAAGAGACATAAGGATTCAATGACAACTTCAAGTATTTGAAGAGTATACAAGGACAGCAGTAATATCACTAATAGAGATAGTAAAAACAAGGGAGCAAAATGAACTCTAGCAATGAAATAATTATTGATTTAATAACAATAAAAGTAGGAACTAACTTTAGGCCAAAATTTACATTTTATAATTGTATATATACCTTGAGTCTAGCAATCCCCCAAATTCTGTTAATAGGTGTTAAAGATAAGATGATGTTCCTAGATTGTGATCTGACCAGTCTTCATCATTTTTAATATTTAAATATTTTAATATTTAATATTTAATATCTTTTCTTCTTCCTAATATAAGAATACATAACAATATCTAGACATGCCTTCTGGTTAACTAGTTCAAGTACTTTGGACATTGATGTCCTGGTTCAAATATATCCATAATCAAATGTTTAGAATTTCTCTAACTAAAGAGATAGTTTACTTATCCTTTAGCTATTCTTATCATTTACTAATCCCCACTCATATAAAAGAAAGTCTCCATAAATTTTTCATTTGTCTTGTTCTTAATTATGAACAGAAAACCAAGAATTTACAGACATGTAAGAAAAGCTGTCAATTAAATCAAAGGAAAAAAATAAATATAAAATATGAAGTAAGGGAGGGAAGGAAGATGGCTACCAGAGAAAGTAATTAATTCAAAGAATAAGAAATAAAATAACTATTAAGATTAAAAAATGATTACAACTACCCTCAGAAAGTAAAGATGATATTCAATGTATAAAACTAGTATTATATACCTTAGAAATTATCACCTCTGATGTCCTTTTTGGGGGATAGTGTTTACTTAAAAAAAAGGAGTTGGATGAATGTCAGGATTCTGAGAGCATTCGACATGAAAATTATAATACTGTCAGTACCTTTTAAGAAAGTAGCATTGAATGACTATAATTATTACAAAACAATGGAGGACATGGCTTTGATTTAAAGCATTTTTTATCAGGAATTTAAAGACCTAGGAGTGTTCATAATCCTTCAAATAAGGGTTATAGTTAAAGGAAGCCCTAGAATAGATTCTATAATCTTAACAGATATTTCTAAGAGGCACCACATCTTACAGGACTCACCAACATTTTTCCTAGGTAACCCACAGAGGTGCTATGAAGCTTAAATAATATACTCATGAAGCAATCACAGGTCACTTAAAATCACTTGTTAGTGGAAATTAATCTACAAGTGAGTATCTTTTCTTTCTTTAAATATCTGCAGCTATGATATAAAAATCTAGATATAGATTTAGGAGATGGGGATTAAAATTATAGTTGTTTACTATTTGTCTTCAGACAAGTTAATTTCTGGGGAGAACAGCTAAGATACACAACTAAATAAAAACAAAATGTCTCCTTCTCCTCTCTAAAAACAACCCCCCCCCCAAAAAAAGTTCATTTCTATCTAAATTGACTTCTACCTAAAATATGGACATGATAACATCTTTGTAGCATACACTGTTAAAAGAAAAATTAAATAATTTAAGAGTTTTATCATTGTGATGAGAACATATTGCAGACATAAAAAATGACATGAAGAGAGGCAGTCAAAATGGTGACCTGGTAGGATATATAGGATCCCCTCTCCACAGAACAACCAGAAATCACCTAATCTTCAGACATACTCTGAGTGAAAGGGTTTGCCAGGGCGTTGTAGACACAGCAGCAGCAAAACCACCCCAAGGGTAGGTAAAGGCGTCAGGGTTCAGAGCTACATCGTGGATTTGAGACTTACACTGGGGGTTGCGGGGAAGCGGCCCAGAGGGTGGAACAAGCGGAGTGGGTGGAACCCTTAGAAGAATCAGGTCTCCCAGGAGTCACTCTGAGGGCAGCAGAGAGCCCACCCAGCAGGACTGGGATGTGGAACTAGCGAGGGCAGGGGAAGAGACTCGGTGCAAGGCAGAAAGACAGTAAAAGAGCAAATATAAAAAGTGGGGAGGAGGAGAGGAGAATAACAATGGTTAGAATGAGTGAAAGACTAATCTGCTTTCAAATAAAAATAGAAAGTAAACATAGAATTCTTAATGCTAATCTCTGGATAACTGTAAACTCCATCTCAAGATACAAAGCAAAGAAGAAAACAAAAAGGGAAGCCAATCAAAACCTAACTATACCCAATCCACCTAAGAAGAGAAATAGAATAAAGGACATTAGAACTCTTGTGAGATGTGAAATTATCATAGATTGAGATGTAATTTCAATATCTTAAAATGAATACAGCGTTGTAAATAAACCATAAAATTATTTAAAAATAAATAAATTTACATTAAAAATAACATTGTAGATAATTCTTTTTTACATAGGCATAAATAAATTTCCACATAAAACTCAAAGGTCATTATATATTATTTTATAATCATCAAAAGGTCATTCATACATATATATGTGTGTATAAATATATGTATATATGCATTTATTTTACAAGCTATATATTTTCCATTAGAGATATGGATATTCACTTTGAGTAGACTATACCCAAACAAATAGAAATGTCTACAACATAAAACTATATGGCCCCCATAATTAAAAATGGGGTTTGATAATATAAACCCATATTTATCCCCAACTCCATTCCATTTGAACAATTATTTCATCAAATACAAAGATAGTTTAAATGATGATTTATAAGTCTATAATGCTTTAGAACTCAAACTTAACATTTTAATAATCAATAAACCCAGATCATAATTTAAATTGAACAAAACACAGGCTTAATATTTTCCAGTTTTCTTTTTATAGTTCCTTTTAATATTGTAGAATGATAAATCTAGTTTTAGAGAATCATAATATCTCTTGATTAATTATATAGACATATGATTTTCATAAAACTTTACCTACCTATAGAGTCAGTGATGCTGAAGAAAATGTCATCAATTAAGTACTGATACATTTTACAATATGAATGTTGAAAACATTACGCTATGTGTATGGTCCCATTCATAAGAATGTCCAAAGAGGTAAATATAGAGATAGAAAGTCACAATCAGTGGTTGTCTGGGGCTAAAGTAATGTGGGGAGTGATTACTGACATGTATAGCAATTTGAGGGTATCTTATCAAAATTTTATTGACTCTGTTTTTGACTCAGTAATCTACTTTTAGAGACCTTTCTTAGAGAGGGGTACAATTAAACATGTATGAGAAAGTTGTTTACTACATTTTTACAATAGTAAAAATACATTAATTCTGTGGAATATTATTGAGCACTTGCAAATCACAGAAATATATACAAACTTGGAAAGAGACTCAAGACGTTCGAGACATCGGTTGATGGATAAGACAGATGTTCAAGATGTAAACACTTTCCATATGATGATATATATATATAATATATATGCATAAAAATGTCTATATAACAAAAATATGTAATACATATCACATATGTGGCATACATATGCCACACATTTATATATAATATGGTTCCATTGATGTTCAAAAGAAATATAAGATATGCATGTCAATGCAAAGTCAGAAACAGATCTAGTTGATTATCAAAGAGTAATTATTTCTGGAGACTGAAGTAAGATTTGGAAGTAACGTGAAGGTTTTTTACAATTTATTCTGTAAGCTTTATATTATTTGAAATTTATCTTTATATTATCATATAACATATTCATATACTACATATATTAGAAAAGGGACTAATTTTTAAATAATCATAGCGAAACCCTTTGCTTATTTATTTTTTAATGTAAATAGTTATCCCAAATATGCTTAAAAATTCAAGTAAACAGGTAAGCCACAGTTTCCCTCAAGGGGCTGGGGATTAAGACACCAAGGAGGAAGTTTTAGCAAGGTTAAGGTCAGCCCAATTATTAAAAGGGCATGGGGGACAAGTCAGCTGGAAAGAGAGGTTGGATTAGTTGAATCTCATTTTTGTTATTTAAAATAGACTCACTTGTTGGAAAACTATAATTAATTCTCATTGTTACTAATTTTATTCTAAAGATTTTACAGAGCACAATCCATGACAGATTTGAATCATGGTCTTGGACAGGAAATAAATGGCATAGTTGGAGGGTCATTGAAAGAGTTTAATGAAGGGACTCTGGGTAACTGAAGGTCAAGTGAAGGTAATCAACAAGGAAAGGTGAAGCACAAGGCTGACCATATTTTCTTTAGACAAAAAAATGGGACATTGGGATGGCAAAAATAAGTTATATGCTAGCAACTAAGGGGAGGGCAGGAGGTAGAGCAAGCTCAGTAGGAACAGAGCAGTCAGGTCAGCAACAAGCAAGTCCTATGGCAATCAGCAATAGAGTGGTGAGGACATGTGGTCCCATGGGACTTCATACAATGGCCAGGGCCAGTACAAGGAATTTTGGCACCTTAGGTGAAAACAAAATTTGGTGCCCCTATAAGCCCATGCTAAGTGTCCTACCTAAAACACATTCCAGTGTTAGAAATGCCCAGTAACTGGCCCAGTGTCAAAAATGCCAAGTAACCCCCAGAGGGCCACAGATAACCTCCATAGTATGAACCTGCAGCTGGACTATGCGGCAGGGTTCTACTCCCTTTGAAGACACAGGAGTGGGGGGGTGGGGCAAACGTCTTTGTTTGAAATTCAAACAGCTGTTCCTGTTTCCTCAAGGGGGTGACCTGGAACAACAACTGCAGCCACAGGTCTCTGCTGTCAGTGCTGGCAAGGGTCATCTTTAATGTGGAGCAAAAGAGACAAATGCTTTTGGGCCCCTTAATACACTGGGTCCAATGCAACTCAACAGTCCCTTTTGTCCCACACTACTAAGATGACCCTGGCTTATTAAAATGGATAAATGGACAAAATTGACATATATATTAAAAGGACAGTATGGTTGGGAAATATGAAAAAAAAAAAAAGACACTGTCCTATTCAAAATGATACTACGGTCAACCTATGAAGCACAGAACATTCTAGTATAAAGTCATTACCACTTCAAGGCCTGAAAAGAAGGGGCTAAGTTAACAGCTTGCCAGAAGCTGGGAGGGTTGCCACTACCATAGAGGACCTACAACTATAAGAGAGGGACTCCCCAAAAGGAGCTTTGCTATAGATGCACAGCTACTGATGAACTTTGAGAGGCAACCTGAGGAAAACAGAACTTTTTCTCCTCCTGTCCTCTGACTTTTTGTTTATTTCCTCCTTTGCCCAGACTTTTAGGGCAAGTGCTACAGGAAGAGGATGTAGAAAGACAGAGAGGGAATGATCCATGCTCAATAATACTCCCCATTTTAATTATAAATTAAATTGGTGTTTTTAAACTGATTTGATATTTGGGACATGGTTTTGTGATTCTGGTTGTGTCTTACTCTGCCATTGTCATGTAAATATCACAGGAAACAAAATGCAAAATGAGGTACACTTAACTCTTCAATCAGAATGGAAATGTGTTTAAAAAATGCAAAGGCAGTGCTACAACCAGCATATTTCAGGGAGAATTTACATGTCTGTTCTAGAAAGCATAATTAGAAGCCACAGTGAATCTCCCATCTTTGTCATGAGACAGAAATAATTTTCAGCTGTCTTATTGTGGGAGAAAGAAGATGATATATAAGCTATAGTTATATTTTACAATTTAAAATTTAAATTAAAAAATTTTTTGTAGCAAGATACTGCTAGAACTGAAATTCAAATCATGTCTTTAAAATAAATTAATACTTCAGAAAACCTGTATATCAGTCAGGAAGATTCTCTGTGAATATAATTTTGTTTGGATGTGAGCAAAATTAAATTTCGAAAAGTAATTTATTTTATTGATTAATAGAAAATCATCCATTCTATTATAAATCCTACATGATTATATCATCTTATGTAATTTTAAATAAAGAGGTGAAAAAGGAAGTTTGAATAGAAATTCAAAGTTTCTTTTCTCCACTTGAATTTTCTTTGAAAATAATGATCACACAAGTAGAAGAACCAGCTACCTCAGAGTTCCAGCAACATAAGACTGTCTGGAGTACTTGAAGAGAAGCCAAAGGTCAGAGTAAGGTGGAGCACGGTATGTATGTGGGGAGATACATCAAGAATAATGAAGCTAATGAACAAATCATATATGGGTTATTGATTAAATGGGGGAATTTCTTGGCTTTCATTCTGGATGAAAAAGAATAAATTCTTCAGGAAGTCTTGTTTCTACTTATTTCCACTATACTCCTGACATCTGTCATGAGAAGAATAAGCCCCAGATAATTGTTGTTTCTTCAACCTGGGTCCTAGAGCTGAGGAACTGATTGTTGTAATAGCTTATTGTTGTAAATTAATGGTATTTGGGGGTTGATGTTTTTCATCACAGCATACATTGAATTAACACATTCCCTCTAGACCATGAGATTTCTGTGTGGATGTTATACATTTTTGATCAACATTTGAGTTCAATTCTAAAATTTTAAAGGTGCTGGTTTATGCCTCAGACTAGTGAAGAACCCCTGGGTATTGAACTCAAGTATTTGCATTAAATATTTTTATCAATACTAGAGAAAAATAAGTTTTTCTCAATAAAGAAAGGCTTAACATATGAGATAAAAAAATTTGCTGAATCAATCTTCTCATTCTGCTGCTGGTTTATGTAAAAACCTCCCATATAGTTTATGCATATATGTATGTGTATATTTACATAAATGGCATTATAACATCTATATTGATCTTCATCTTGTTTATCACATAAAAATTGAAAACATTTTGTGTTGGCTTTTCTTATTATTTTTCTCCAATTCTTAATCAGATTAACTCTTCATGTTTTATTTTTAATCATATCTTTATTGAGATATCAATATATTATATAACATGAATTTACTTCATTAAGTTCATCACTAAAGGTCCACTTTTATCCTTCACCATATAATTGATCCCTTCTACCCAATTTGTCCACTAACCTTCCCCTTCCCTTCTGATAATCACTAATTTGTACTTAATAGTCTAAAAGTTTTGTTTTTGTTTTATTTAGCTTATTCATTTGCTTGGTTTCTCTATATAACACACGTGAATGAAATCATATGTGGTTTGTCTTTCTCTGACATTTCATTAAGAGCTGTCACCTTTCATTGCATATCTATATCATTATGTATCTAACCAATCTCTTACTGATAGTCACTTACTTTTGAGTTTCTAGATACATTTCTATAAATTTCCATGTGCATCTCTACATGTAGTGCATATTTGTAGAAATAGAATTGTGGGGCCCCGGGCATACAAAACGTGTATTTTTACAATGACAGTTGTTCTCCGAAAGACTGTTTCCATCTTTTAAGTTCATAGCTTTAAACCTTCATAGATAATGTACTCTTCTGGCTAAAACTACTAGATTTAATGGAGAGACACAACAGAAGATTAAGGCTAGAATAACAAAGTTTCCATTTATGTCATGCTTTACCAGAGGTGAAGAAAATACCACTTTAGTCAATTGTTATTAACTTTCTCAGGAATATATTTCAATTTAATAAATTCTTTCCTTGTAATATTCTTTACCTCTAGAGACCATTTTACCTTTGAACATCAATGGTAACACATGAAAACATTCTAACTGATTTATTCACATTCTTAGCTTTTGGAAGGCGAGCCCAATATATCCCTTACAGACAAGTGTCAGTGGGTTTACATGCATTCAGCCTCACTCACCTGAGCTTTGGATGACATCCAATACTCTACACAGATTTTAAAGCAAACATGAATATAGATTTTAAATATCTTTCCCTTAATAGGTGTTGTATACCTCAAAGTTTTGGAATACTACCTTCTTGCACAAAATATTTAAAATTAATGTACTTGCCCATATAATGAAAAAGGGAAATGACTTGATCTCTTATTAAAGGTATCAATCTCCATTGGAGATGGCAAGATGCCTTAACTGATTATACCTATTCTTTATTTATATTTATTAAATATGGGATGTTTAATTTTTATTGAAATTATAGTAAACTGTATTAAACCTTGATCATCTAAATTAAATGAGAATTTTGGAGTAATAATTAATGATAAATTATCCAATATTTCTAGATGTGAACATCTCGTAAAATGGTATTTAGAGATAGAATGAAAAAAGAAAATGTGATAAGTTATCTATTCAATCAAGTAGGTTTACATTAGAAAAAAATGACAATCCAATTATAACAGCAAAATATCGTTACAAAGTGAGAACTTTTCTATGATGTGTATGGCTTAGTTTTCTTTCTCTTCTTTTCTCTGACAAGCTGTAATGTGCCACTTAACCTAACCTAATGGACCATGTGAAGTTGGATCAAAGAGCGTATATGCATCATCAGTTCTGACTTTCTTTGAAGTTTGGCCAAGTCATGAGACTAATACCAGCTTCCAACCTTGCTTAATATCTATTTAACAAAAGTTTTCTTTAAAAAGCTTAAAATATTGTGGATCTATATATATGTGTGTATGTGTGTGTGTGTGTGTGTGTGTGTGTGTATGCGTGTATGTTTGTGTTCAATTTTTTTTTTTAAAGGAAAGGTGCAGGCAGGAATGAAGGTGAATAGGCAGGCAGGCAGGAAGAGGGAAGAAGAAACAGTTATTTTTATTTTTATTTACTTGTTTACACTGTTTGTTTTCCTCTGGATCTAGAACCTGGTACTCAAACTCAGGGGTGTGTGGCCTGTGCCCCTTTGGAGGGAATTGACCAAACAACTATTTCACAAGGCCATGCCACACAGTGGATAATTTCAAAGTAAAGTTCTATATATTTTCTTGTTATCATCCTCTTCCTCTTAATCAGACTATTATCTTAATTTAATCTCCATCAATTAAACATTTTATTATAGTTTATACAAGTCAACTAAAATAAATCTCTTGATTAATTCAGATATACCTCATAAAGATGGATTTTGAAAGACAGTGTGCCTATAATTTCAAATCTTACTACATAGCATCAGAAATCTCATTTAGATTATGAAAATTAATAAGATATCCCATACTACATACTCACAGAAACTAGAAGACACAAAATGCTATGTTATATCTAACCAAAAGATAACCAAGATCAGCAGAGTTCATGCATTTGCAGCATGTCAGGTGTGAATGCAAAGAAGACAAGAGGTTTCTGGAGTTCCCATGGGAAAACACAAATCACATCAATTAGAATTGATCCTAGGAAAAAAGAATCCAAAGATGAGGTAAAAATAAAGAACAAATCTGAAACCTGGAGTATCAGATCATTGACTACCAGAAAGTCAAAGAAAATAGAAGAGCTGAAATATGTCAGGAACTAGAGAAGACAATCTTGGGGAAAAAGTGTTTCTAGGTTTTGGAAAGTGGGATTGGCAATGTGGAAAAGGGTGTTTCCCTTGTATAACTGATAAAAAGAAGGTAGGAAGCAGCAAAAGATAGGGCCCTAAAAAATGACTATTTCAAAGAGAAATTTGTGATGTCACAGATATCTATTTGAAAATTAAGAATTAGCAGAAATATATGACATAAAGGTTGACTCAAAAACAAGCACATGTCAAAGAAAAAAGTTACAGAGGCTCGGGGGAAAATAGATACAACTGAAAGTTCAATAAGAAGATAATAGGAATAAATAGAGCAAAGAAAAATAGAATATTAAGAGTCAAATGGAAATTATAGTAAGACTAAGAAGATTCATATATCATATTATATATTATTACATATATGTTGAATAAATACCTATATATATATATACTTATGAGACTTATATATGAGTCTCTAAAAAAGAAAAAATAGATACTGAGCCAGTATTTTAAAATATAATTCAAGAAAATGTTCCTAAAAGAAAAACTAAATTATCAACACCTGAATATTTCCTAATTTTATTATTGGACTATAAAAATGAATAAAGAATACTCTGGACATCATGCAAAAAAAAATAAATCAGAGAAATAAGGCAAGAAAAGCACATTAAAGAATTCCTAACTGGAAAAGGAGAAATAAAATTACCATTATTTTTAGATAATACGATATTATACCTAGAAAACTCTAAAAATTCCATGAAAAACTGCTTGAAACAATAAATGAATAAAGCAAAGTAGCAGGATATGAAATCAACACACAATAATCAATAGCATTCCTATATACAAACAATGAAGTAGACAAGAAAGAAATCCCACTCACAATAGCACAGAGACCAAATACCTTATAAACTTAACAAAGAAAGTGAAAGATCTTTATAATGACTTATAAGAACCTTAACAAAATAAGATATGACACAAAAAGATGGAAAAACATTTCATGTTTATGGATTGGGAGAATTAACATAGTAAATGTGGACATTCTACCAAAGAATATATGTATATATTTTCTCTCTCTCTCTCTCTCTCTCTCTCTCTCTCTCTCTCTCTCTCTCTCTGTCTCTAGGCTTAATGCAATTCCCACCAAAATCCCAGCGATATTCAAGAAAATGGAGCAAACAATACTGAAGTTTGTATGGAATCACAAAAAGCATCAAATAGCCAAAGCTATATTAAGGGGAAAAAAGAACAGTGGAGGAATCATACTCTATGACCTCAAACTATACTACAGAGTGACATCATACAAACAGTTAGGTACTGGAAAAAAAACAGACACATTGATTGGTAGAATCATATCGAGAGCTCAGAAATAAGGTCATACCTATAGGGACAGTAAATCTATGACAAAGGTACCAAAAGCACACAAAGAATAAGGAAAGTCTATTTAAATGAATGGTGCTGGATAAAATGGAAAGACATTTGCGAAAAAAACGGAACTAGATTGCACATTACTGCAATACACAAAAGTTAACTCAAGATGCATCGAAGACCTTGACATAACTGAGACCATTAAAATCAAAGACGACAATGTGGGAAAAATACTACATGACCTCAACCTGAAAGAGATATTGGGGAAGGAACAGCTATGGCAAAAGAGACCAAAAACCCCCCAAAACCCAAGGATTTGGGGCTAAATCAAATTGAAAAGGTCCTGCATAGCAAAAGAAACCATCATTAAAACAAAAGAGAAAACCCACAGAATAAGAGAAGATATTCACACAGCATACATCAGATAAGAGCTTAATCTCAAAAATATATAAAGAGTTCATACAACTCAACAATAAAAAGGAAAATTATCCACTCAATTAAGCAAAAGAACTGAATAGACATCTATCTAAAGAAGACACACCGATGGCCTACAGACATCTGAAAAATGTTCTATATCACTCATCATCAGAGACACGCAAATAAAAGCTGCAAAGAGATACCACCTCACATAAGTGAGAATGGCCTATCTCAAAAGACTGGAAATAACAGGTGTTGGAGAGGGTGTGGAGAAAAACAAAAAACTCCTACACTATTGGTAGGAATGCAAGTTGATATAACCTCTTTGGAAAATAGTATGGAGATTCCTCAAACAAATAAAGATGGATCTACCATATGATACAGCAATCCCACTCTTGGGCATATTACTCAGAGGCTATAAAACTCTAATTGGAAAAAAATATCTGCACCCTGATATTCACAGAAGCACAGTTAACAACAGCTAAGACATATATACACACACACACACACACACACAAACACACATACACATGCAAATATTTTTGTGTATGTATGTAATATTTACACTCAGTGGAATTCTGGCTGGAATTGGAAGGGATCATGCAAAATGAAATAAATCAGAAAGAAAAAAATACAGGGTAATTTCACTCATATGTGGAAACAATGAAATGAAACAAATAAACAGAAAACCCAGCAGAAACTCAAGGGATGTAAGATGATAACTCCCAGAGGTTTGGTGGAAGATGGAAAGGGAGGAAAATGTAGTAAAGGGTGCTGGAACTCTGGTGGAGGGTGCAATGTGAAATACAGATTGAAAAACAATGCCAATATTTGAAAATGAATGTAGCACTGTGAACAAAAGAGATAATAAATATTAATAAAAAATTATTAGAAATGCTTTCAATCATGTTTAAAGAATGAATGGAAAGTCTGAGAAAGTTGAAAAATATTAGATGACTTAAAATGAAAGAAAATTAGTTTGAAAATAAATTAACCAATGCAAACATGAAAGCAATACAATAGAGAAATATTTTCAAGAAACTTTTAACAATAATTGAATTATTTCCTATTGTGCTCATTTTTCCTTATAATATCAGAATTAAGGAAAAGCAATTATAAACCCTTAAGAATATTATGGATATATTTCTCAAGCATTCTTTTTCAGGCTACTGGAGGATAAAGCTTTCTATTTAAGAGATGATTGAGGAAAGTAGCAAAATCATTAGTGGAAAGCATAGAATTTTGAATTTTGAATTTAGAAATCACAGATAGGTAAAGACGGAACAATAAAATTCAAATGCAACATTATAAAACAAAAATGACAACTTTAAAAAATGGTACAAGTATAAATAGAGAATCAAAATAGTCACTTATTGTCATATATATAAGTGGGAGTCAAAGATATCATTGAAATATGACAAACCAAAAGTCCAAATGAAAAAAAATGAGACCTAAAGACTTTGTATAAAAATATCATTATAAACATTAGCTAAAACAAACAAAGCAAAACAAAAAAACCAGGAGTTTCCTACATGTCAAAACAAATATATATATGTGTGTGTGTATTTCTAATGCATCTAAAGCATTTCTAATAATTTTTATTAATATTTATTATCTCTTGTTCACAGTGCTATATTCATTTTCAAATACTGACATTGCTTCTCAATATATATATGTATGTATGTGTATATATATACATACATGTTAATATGGTGCTCTGAAGAGAAAAGCAAAGCCACTATGATCAAAAAAGCAAGAACTATAACATAAAAAATCAGAGTTGAGATCAAACTAGGAGTTATATAATACACCTATATTAAAAAATCAATTAACAAAACATTCTCTAATTAAATTATGTAAAAGAGTCAAATCTAATCCAAAGTGGTTTGAAAGGACTAAATATAAAAGATTGACAATGTATACTCAGATATAAACAGCAATAAACAAGGGCTATGTTTTTGATATATGAAATCAAATAATGCATCTCTGAAAGCATTAAACTAGACAAAGGAAAAACAAAAATAAAGAATATAACTTATAAAAATGCTATGACAATTATTAGTGATATTAACACATCAGACATCACCATACAGACACAAGAGAATTTAATATACCAGTCTTGGCACAGGTAACATGTACAAAAAATAAGTATATGTAAGATGGATAAGTTAGATCTAATTAAACTTTGTGCTCAAAAATAGTGAACGCACTTTCTCTTAAAATGTCCATGGAATGCCCATGAATATTGACCATTTTCTAGAAATAAAGAAAATCTAGTACATTGCAAGTAGAAATAAAATATTTACATTGATTTTAACATAAAAATACAAGAAAATAAGGGAAGAAGTGTCTCTCTAAATGGAAATTTAGTAACTACATATAAAGCAAATAATATTTTAGAATTTCTGATAATAAACAATCATTTCTAACAATATGATAATAAAAACAATATATATTTAAAGCGATGATCAAAAGAAAAGAGTCTTAAATATTTGTATCAATTAAAAATAAAGAATTAGCACAAATGAACTTAATATTGAATTTAAACTTTAGGAAATGATTAACTCTTCTGAAAGAAAGCAAGGAAATAAAAACAGACAAATTATGAGTTAGAAAACAGAAAATAGAACACACACATAACTAATGAATAGTCTATGTTTTGAATAAGCAAAAGAGATTAAAATTTGGCTAGCAAAATATGAAGAGCACAAAATGAATAGAGGCAAGGTAAATAACCATTGAAGCAGGGACTTTTTTGAGAAAGAAAAGGTACAGGTAGGAGTGAAGGTGACTAGGTAGGCAAGCAAGAGGAGGGAGGAGGAAGAAGCACTTTATTTTTATCTAGTTGTACATCTTGATTGTTCTTCCTGGCTGGGGACACAAATCCAGGTCCTTGTGATGTTGTGAACCTGCACTTAAACCAGAGGCAGTTGACCAAACCACTAGTACACCAGGGAGCATCAAGATAAGGACATTTTAAAGAATCATAGGAATCTACTTTGCCCAAATCTATGCAAATAACTTTGAAATCTAAATCATGGCTTGAAACATATTTTCCAAGAAAATAAATCATGGATGCTTAAATAATTGATTGCTATTAGGAGTAGAGACAGAAAAGTCCAAGGTGAGCCTGGAGTATTTTCTAGTATAAGAATGTAAGAATTCGAACAAACAAATAAACCCGCAATGAGGGTAGTATGTCAAAGGAACCCAGGAACCAACTAAAAAAGCTTCCAATGGTCAATGTGAGAAGCAAAATTAAGTAGCATTGAAATATAACCCAAAGCATACAATAATTACCTATGAGCCCATACTGAAATGAATGGTTGAACAGATCTACTCATTAATGGGGAGGAGAAAGGATAAATCTCCTAAATAATTTATGTAGATACAACTCCCTTAAAAAGATAGAGCATACCTTGACACCCTTTAAGTGTGGGCTGCACATATTGACTTTCTTCCTAAGTATAGTACAGAAAAAGGAAAAGCATAATTTCTCATTGGAGAAATATGATAAACCTGCCTCAGTCTGGTCATCATGGTCAACACCCACAGCAATAAATAATCTTGATACTACATGCACTTGTTACCACGTAATTAGACTGTCACTGCCCCAAAACCCATAAACTCCAATAATTAAAAAAAAAAAATTAGAGAAACTCAAATAGTAGGACATTGTATAAAACATCTGTGATACTATGATCTATAAAAAATATATATATTTGGTCAAACATATTAGGTTTTCATTGATAGTCCTTGATTCACTGCTCTCAAAAGTCTTGGAATTTTCTAAGTGTTCAGAATGTAAAAGTATCTCTTGTTATGTTAATGAGGTGACCTTTATGGTACTACCCTGAAGTAGGGGTTTGTTGCCTGGAAACAGTCTACATAATCAGAGGGTTGGAACTTCCAGTCGCACCAAAACCTTCTGGAGGATGTGGCCTATAGATTGAGTTCAATTGACTGTAGTCAATGATTTAATCGAGCATGCCTGTAAACAAGCCTCCAAGAAATCCAAAAAGAGGGACTTTGGAGAACTTCTAGATTGGTAAATACTTGGAGATTTGGGAAGAATGGCATGCCTGGAAACGGTAGGGGAGCTCCATGACTTTTCTTATACCTTGCTTTATACATCATTTCTATCTGGATGCCCCTGAGTTAAAGCCTTTTTAGTAAATTGGTGACCCAGTGAGTAAATGAGTTTCCTGAGTTCTGTGTGCCATTCTAGCAAATTAATCCAAACTAATGATGGTGTCCTTGAAAACTGCTCTAGAGTCAGTTGTTCAGAAGTGTAGGCAATAACCTGGACTTGCATTTGGTGTCTGCACTGGAGTAGAGTTGATCATGGAAGACTGGGCCTTTTACCTATGAATCTGATACTATCCACAGGTAGTTACAATTGAGCTGAGCTGAGTTGACATACTCTGTCAGTGTCTCAGAATTGCCTGTTGATGTGAAGAAACCTCCATACACTCAAATTGGAAATGAGTCCAAAAAACACACCCAAGATCTCACCAGTATACTTCAAGACTTTCAAGGTCATCAAAAGTAAAAAAATTCTGAAAAACTATCTCAGTATCGTGAAGACTGGAACTTTCAACTCAAATAGATTCATCTTTCCAAATCTGCAATAGCTTTGAAAATAAATATTCTTCAATCACAGGGAAAAAACTAGAAGTCTGGTAGGCAATGGAGAAGGCAGAATAGAATTACCTTCCCAGGTAATTGTCATTATTTCATTCACCTGGTGGTTCCTGGATGATCACTTTACCTGACTCAGAGATCACTCAATATGAACATCCTTTCTGACATAATCCTGAAATTCTAGGACATTCCTATGCCTAGTGCTATGCACATACACAGACCTGAGTAATCTCTAGTCTTTCATGTTGGTTGAACTTGAGGTTATGTACAAGCATGAGGAAAATACTAAAGTAGAATTGTCAGTTATCTGGCTTAATACTGAAGGCATGCCTGTGTATACTCACACGACCACAACCAGCAACACACCATCCCTTAGAAAAGATTAAAAATATTTATTGTTTTCAAGCATTTAAGAAAATTTCTATACAATCATTAGCTGACCACCGAGTTAATGGAGCAGACTTCTGTGACTGTAAAGAATACAAACTTTCCAGAAATACTTTATAGAAATTACTAAACAAGTAAAAATGACCCCCAAAATTATAAATTATAGTCAACCCTTAGAAAAGTTAATAACTTGATTTCAAGAACTGCCATATTCTATTATTTAAAATGTTCAGTTTTCAAGAAAAAATTATGACATATACAAAAATATAGGAAAGTATTTTTCACAGACAAATAAATAGAAGCTATCTCTAATACATATTAAAATATTAGACTAGATAATTACAGTTAATACAATGGCACAAACAATAGAAACTAACTTTGAGGAAAACAGTCATGGCATTTAATACATAAGTATTTTAAATGAACCACTTTAAGTATGTTCAAAGAACGAAATGAAACCATGTCTAAAGAAGTAAAGAAAGTGTAAGAATTGCAGCTCATCAAACAGAGAATATTAGTAGGTAGAAATTATGAAAGAGAACCAAATATAAATTCTGGATCTAGAATGTACAACTGAAATGGAAAATTCACAAGGCTCAATAGCAGATTTGAGCAGGCAGAAGGAAAAAAATCATGAAATTGTAGATAGGTCAAATGAGGTGATTCAGTCGGAAGATAAGAATGAAAACTGAGGTGAGCCCTGGTTGAGCAGCGGTTAGGTCAGTCACCTCCAAAGGAGCAAGCAACATACCCTGGGTTCTATTCCTGGCCCAGGGCGGCGGGTGGGGTGGGGAACAACCAGTATGAAGAACTAAATAAAAAATAGAATGAGGTATATCTTCCTTCTCTCTCTTCTTGCCTGCCTGACTGCTCATCTTCATTACTGACTGCAACATTCTTTAAAAAAAAGGAAATGAAAAATGGGTGTGGGAAAATTAAAAAATCCTTGGGTTATACAATATATGCATAAGAATTTTTTCAAAAAAGGATTCTTTTTAGATTTCTCATCATGGGAGCGGAGGGACATAAAGAATATCTAACGGCCTAATGTCCACACACTTCCTAAATTTGATTTACAAACATAAATTTACACATCCTAGAAGATTAAGAAATACCAAATAGGATAAATACAGGGGAATCCACATCCAGACACATTATGATCAAACTGTCAAAAGCTGATGACAAAACATAGAAAGCAAAAAAAAAAAAAAAAAAAAAAAAAAAAAAAAAAAAAAAAAAAAAAAAAAAAAAAAAAAAAAAAAAAAAAAAAAAAAAAAAAAAAAAAAAAAAAAAAAAAAAAAAAAAAAAAAAAAAAAAAAAAGTAGAAACAACTGTTTTTGTACAAGGGAGTCTCAATAAAAAAAACATTTAATTTCTCATTAGAAACTAATGGGAGGTAAAAGGCAGTAGAATGACATATTCAAAATTTTGAAAGAAAAAGACTATTGATCAAGAATTCTATGTACACTGAAACTATCCTTCAAATTAAAGGAGAAACCAAGACTTTCCAAAATAACATAACCTAAGAAAATGTCTCATCAGCAAACATGACAGAAATACAGAAGGAAGTTCTTCAAACTTATAACAAAGGCCCCTAGAGAGTAATTGAAATACCATTAAAATAAAGGACATAAAATAATAAAATTAAGCTGTTAGCTAACATCATACACAAAAATTGAAAACAGATTAAATACTTGGATGTAAAATCCAAATCTATAAAATACGTAGACAAAAATATGGGCAGTATGCTTCTTCACAGCACCTTTAGAGATGACACTGGGCACTCAACTCTAATGTTAAGAGAAATTAAACTCAAAACAAAAAATAGATTAATCAAGCTAAAAAGTTTCTGGACAGTAAAAGAAACTATCATCAAAATGGAAACATCCTACTGAATGGGAGAAGATATTTGCATATCACATGTTTGACAAAGGGTTAATAATGAAAAAAATTAATGTATAACACTAACACCAACAACGAAGGCAAACAACCTGGTCCTAAAAAGGGCAGAATATCTGAATACACTCTTCTCCAAAGAAGGCATACCTATGGCTAACAGGCACATGAAATGATGTTCGTCATCTCTTATTATTGTGGAAATTCAAACAAAAAGAACAATTGAGATATTAGCTCACATCTGTGAAAATAGCTATATCTCAAATATGAGGAACTGTTAACAAATGCAGGAATGGATCTGGGGAGAAGGAAACTCTTGTACACTGTTGATGGGATTGTAAATTGGTACAGACATTATGGGAACAATTATAAATATTCTTCAAAAATTTCCATATGATTCAGTTCTCCTACTTCTCAATATATATACCCCAATACAAAAAACACTAATTCAAAGAGATATATGCATATCCATGTTTATCAAAGCATTATTTATAATAACCAAAAGCTGAAAACCCTTCATATGCCCACCATCAGATAAAATGATAAAGATGATATGGTATATATACACAATGGAGTTTTACTCAGATATTAAAAAAATGAAATTCTGTCATCAGCAACAACATGGATGCCCAAAAATATTGTGATCAGTGAATTAAATCGGATGGAAAAGACAAACACAATATGTTTACTTGTATGTATTACAGTTTAAACAAACTAAAGAACTAAATAAAACCGAAATAATAAATTTAGTCGACAAGACCAAATTAGTGGTTACCAGAAGAAAAGGAGGCAGGGGCAAGAAAATCAGGTAAAATTGGTGAATTATATAGTGAAGGACAGAATTGAATTTTTAGTAGTGATCTTATTATAGTATATACAGATGTTATATATGATGATGTATATCTGAAACTTGCAGAATATTATTTACATGTTAATACAATTATATATACATATTTATTTAAGGCAAGGTGCAGGCAGGAATGAAGGTGAGTAGGCAGAAAGGTAGGAAGAAAGAGGAGGAAGAAACATCTTTATTCCATTTTTATTTAGTTGTTCACATTGGTTTCCTCCCCTCAGGCCTGAGATTTGAACCCAGGGGTATTTTTCTTATTCCTACAGAGGTGATGACCTATCCGCTGCTCCACCAGGACACTCTGTCCGTCAAATATTTTTAAATAAATAGCATAATATTATTATCAAATTTAAAAAGACATTAATATAAGGGATAATAAACTATGGTCCAACTACATATTTCCTATAAGAGACGCACTTTAGATTAAAACGTATAAGCAATTTTTAAGAAAAAGGATACAAAGAGATATAATATGCAAAAATGCTAGAGTGTTATAGTCACATTAGAGAAAATAAACTTTAAGACAAAAATATTAGAGAGAATAATATTTTATAACAAAAATAATTCTTTAAGATCAAGGAACTTTAGTATATAGGAAGGCAAATTGTTCAGAACTTAAGGGAAGAGTAGACAATTCAACAATAATAAAAAACTTGCTCTACTTTTTATAAAGAATAAAATAACTAGGCAGAAGATCAACAAGGAAACCAGCATTTTAAATAGCACTGTTTTCTAGCTAGAACTAACAGTCACCAACAATAGTCCAATACAGATTCTTTGCAAGGGCAAAGCCACGCTCCAGAATAGATTGTTTAGACATAAAGAAGTATAAAGAAATTGTTTTTTTAATTAATCTGATTGAGCAACAATGCATCATAACATATAGGTTTAAGGTGTGCAACATGGTAAATAAACACCATTCCGGTTCCTTATTCACCATATAAATTGATACCTTCTACCCAATTTTCACCCTCCTTCTCTTCTTGTAACACTAATTTTATTTTTGACAAAAGATATATTATTGTTTGATTGTTTGATTTATTTGTTCTTGTGGTATTAAGATCCTCCATAAATGCCAGAGGATGAATTCAGAAATTTACAAAAAAAGATTATATATTATGACCAAATGGAATTTGTTTCAAATATGTAAAATTTTTTCAGAGTATGAAAATCAGTATAATAGGTTATATTAATAGAATAAAAGATAAAAAGCATATGATCATCTCAGTAGGTACAATGAAGCATTTGACAAAATAAAATCTCCTTTCATAAAAACAAGACAAAACAAAACATCCAACCACCTAGGAAGAGAAAGGAACTCCTTAAATCTGACATAGGGCATCAATCAATACTCCACAATTGGCATCATATTTAATGGTGAAAGCTTGAAAGCTTCCCTCTGATGTCAAGAACATGACAAGTATGCCCCTTGTCATTGCTTCTACATGCACTGTAGATTCTAAGGAAAAAGAAATAAAATGCATCCATACTGATAAAAAGTAAAATTATCTATATTTGCTAATGACAAGACCTTGTATAGAAAAATCTAGGGAACTCACAAAAACCAAACTTTTCAAGCTAATAAACACGGTCAGCAAGTTTGTATGATACAGGAGTAATATACAAAAATAATTGCTCTGTACACTAGTAATGAATAATGTGAAAATAAAATTAAGAAATAATACCATTTATAATAGTATCAAAAAGAAAAAAACACTTAGGAATAAATTTAACAAAATCAGTGCAAGATTTGTACTCTGAAAAGTATAAAACATTATTGAAAGAAATTTAAAGACATAAATAAATAGATATAATTTCCTATTCATGGATTAGAAAAATCGATATTTTTAAGACAGCAACAATTCTCAAAATGATCTACAATCACATGCAATTCTTTTTTTTAGAAGTATTTATTTATTTTATTTACTTGTTCTCATCTTGGGTATTCCCACTGGTCCTGAGCTGTAAACCAGGGACCTTGGGGATACATATGGACTGTGCTCAACCACTACTCCTCCAGGGCATGTCTAAATGCAATTCTGACAGAAATTGAGAAGTGATCTTAAAATTCATATGAACATTCAAAAGACCCAGAAGAGTCAAAAGAACAATGTTGTAGGAGTCATACTTCCATTTTCAAACTTAATATGAAGCTGCGGAAATCAAGAGAGTATGTTATGTCCCTAAAGATAGAGAAGTTAATGGAATACAATTGAGAAGGCAGACAAATAAACCAACACACTTATGACCAGTTGATTTTCAACCAGGGTGCCTAGACAACTCAATGGACAAAGAATAGACTTTTCAATAAATGGACAGGACAATTGAATATCCACATGCAAAAGAATGAAGTTGTATTACCCTTACTTTCCACTTTATACAAAAATTAGCTCAAAATGAATCAAAGATTTAAATGAAAGAGAGACAACTTTTAGAGGAATAAAGGGTGTGAATTTTTGTGGGTTGGGGATAGGCAATGGTTTTTCAGATATTACACAAAAAGAACATAGGGAAAAATAGATGAAGTGGAGTTCATCAAAAATTTTTTTGTAAGTTTTGTGCTTCAAAGAACACTATCAAGGAAGTTCAAAGACATCAATCCTACAAAATAGGATAAAATATCTTAAAGTCATATATCTGATGAGGATCTGATATCAGACTACATAAATAATGCTCTTAAGTCAAAATAAAAATCATGTCCAAGTTTTGAAAAATACAGAGAACTCAGATAGATATTTCCTCAAATAAAATATATGAGTGGCCAACAAACAATTGAAAATACTCAATATTATTCATCATTAAAGAAGTGCAAATGAAAAATCACCATAAAATACCAATTTATAACCACTAAGTAGTTAAAACCTTAAGGAAAAAGACAATAACAAGCATTAAGAATGTCAAAAAGTGAAAGCACTTATTTATTGTTCATTGGGAAATAAAAATGGTAGCAACACTTTAGAAAAGTTTATTCATCAAATACTTAGACATAGTTAGCATATGATCTAAATCTCCATTAATAGGTATGCATACAAGGGAAATAAAAACCATATCTACATAACAAGTTGTGCATGAATGTTCATAGAAGCATTATTCATAAAAACCCAAAAGTGGTAGCAACCCAGTTGCTCATCAAATGTTAAACGATATAGTGTATCTGGACAATGGGATAGCATTTGGTAATAAAAAGGAGTGATTCACTGATAGTTGATATAAAATAGATGAACTTTGAAAAAATTACACTAAATGTCAAATGACAGTCATAAATGATCCCATGTTATATGATTATTTTATATGAAATATCCCAAAAGACAAATCTATAAACAAAAATATATTAGTGGTTGTTTAGGAATTGGGGTGGATGGGATGTTGTGGAGTATAGTTAAGGAAAGCAGGGGATTTTTTGTGGGATAATGCATATGTTCTAACATGGATTTGGGTAATAACATTCATTTCTGTGACTATGCTAGAAGTCATTGAATTTTACATTTCAATTTTCTGAGTTGTCTGGTATATGAATTGAATAACTAAAAAGCTGTTTAAAAATGGGGGAGAAATGAAGTACTATTACATAATGCAATGTAGAAGGATCCTTAAAAAATTATAATATGAAGTCAGACACAATAGGTCACATTTCACATGATTCAACTTATATGAAATGTCCAAAATAAACCAATCGATAGAGACAGGTAGACACTAGTGCTTGCCAGAGACTGGAAGAAAGGAGCAGTAGGGAATGATTACAAGGTATATGGTGAAGAATATGTTTGGGGGCTGTTAAAAATATTCTGGCCTAGTGGTGAGATTTGCACAACCCTCTGAATATACTAACATTGAATTATACATTTTTAAAAATAAAAATGACTTGTCAATTAAAATAAACTGAAGATATATATTATATTGCTTAAGTAAATAGTAAGTTCAGTTATTTGACCCTGTTTGACTTTTAGTCTTCTGAAGGTATTTGAAGTTTTTGAATCAATTAAATGCTTCTTTCTAAAACTCATTAGGTTCTATGGTAAATTCGGAATGATTTAAATTTATGGATAAAAATATTCTTAATAAATACAAAATGAGATACACTTACACTACAATGATTTTGCTCAAGAATATATTCTCAAAATTCAAATTTAGAAAATGATTGCGTCACATGCATGTTTGCTGTCTCGGTTGTCTCTGCCACATCTAGTCAAGTGGTTAGGAACTTTGATAAGAGCAATCCTGTACATGAGATTTAATGTTCATCTTGTGTTGGATAATAAATCTCATGACAGGATTTCAGCAGCTATACATTATGATTATATTAATTTAATTACTCCTATGAAGGCATATATTGCGGTGTTATCTGTGTGAAACAAAATATCTCCAAGAACATTTAGGTGAATGTAGTCAAATAATCTATATATTTTTTCTTCAATTATGTTCACAAAAAATAACATGACTAAATTTTATACTTTTTGACCATTTGTTTTGACATAAGACAACAGACTTTGCTAAGCACAGTCGAGATAAAGAGGAATATTGATGAAAATGTCACTTGAAAGTGTTAACAGATTTTTAAATATTCAAAGAAGAAGTAAAGGAAGCTGAAATTATAAATGAAATCTGATTTTAATTATTGGTGAAAATACTGAAAAAGCAGACAGCTCCAATTGAGTCTATATTTTTGACTGGGGTAGGCAAAAATATAAATAAACCTAATAAATAAAAATATTAGAAATTTGTGGTAAGAAAGCATATAGAAAAATAAGAACAGTAGAACAAGGTAGGGCATGGGGCCAGCTCAAACTGCCCTATGTAATAAATAATGTGATAAAATTGTATCTATAGAAATAGAATTTGAACAACGTATTAAAAATGTTTGAAGAAGAATATTCCTAGAAGAAGATGCTAGCAGGAATAACATTCTTAATGGTTAGTTGAATGTGGGAGCTGGTTTGCAACTGCTCACAAAAGCTGATTGTTAAATTATTAGAAATTTTGTGAGCTGGTTGATAAACAGACATTATTAAACATTAAGTTATATAAACTTTATCTTTTAACTTATTTGCTATTACTTTATTGCTTTATTTTTATTTTTAAATTAAGTTTATTGAAAGAACATTGCATTATAACATCAAAAAAGTTTAAGGTATACATCATAGTAAATCAACATTATAAACATACTGTAGATAATAAGTTCATCATTATTTCCATGTTTCCTTCTTTATACAATTAATACCTCACTTAACACCCCCATTCCTATTATCTTCCTGCAACTATTGATTCACTAATTTTTTAGCTATTGTTGTTTGATTTAGTTCATTTTTTTAAAGGAAAGTAGCAGGTAGGTAATGAAGATAAACAGGCAGAAAAGCAGGAGAGAAAGAAGTACCTTTCACTTTATTTCCATTTAGGTGTTCACACTATTTGTTTCCCCACTCACACCCCAATCCTGGACCTGAGACTTGAACCCGGGGCCATGTGGTCTGCGTCCTTCACAGGCGACTGACTTAACCTCTGCTCTACCAGGGTGTGCCAATTTAGTTCATTTTTAATAGTCTATGTTTGTTTAATTTAGTTCATTCATTTGCTTGATATCTCTATATATCACATAAGAGTGCTGATGATGTCTATCACCTTCTGGCTTATCTCACTAAGTCATAATTCCCCCTAGGTTCATTCATGTTGCTGCAAATGCCAGGATTTCATCTTTTGCAATAACTGAGTAGTATTTCATTGAGTATACATACCACATCTTTTTTATCCACTCATCTGTCAATGGGCACTTAAGTTGTTTTTAGCACTTGGCCATTGCTAATAACACTGCCATGAACATAGAAATGCATATATCTCTGCAATTTAGTGCTGTTGTGCTTTTTGGGCAAATACCCAGTAGAGGATTGACGGGATCATATGAGACTTCCATTCTCAATGTTTTGAGGCATCTTCATGGTGCTTTCCATAACGGTTGCACCATTTTACATTCCTATCAACAGTGTATACAAAGCAATAATAATGAAGCCAGCAGGGTATTTGAATAAAAACAGAAATACAGATAAATGGAATAGAAGTGAGAATCTGGAAATATACCCACACATATGGTCAATTAATTTTTTACAAAGGAGTCTAAGGCTTGCAAAGGAGCAAGGTCAGTCATCAATTAATGGTGTTGGGAAACTGGACAACCACATGAAAAATGCTAAAACTAGATCATTACCTAACACCATACACAAACATTAATTCATAGTAGATTAAAAACTTGGATGTAAGGCTGAAAACCATAATATATATAGAAGAAAACGAGCAAAACACTCCTGGAAACTGACCTAAGAGATGCCTTCGAGAACTCCACTACAACAAGATAAATAAAACCTTGAATAAAAAAAATGGGATTACATCAAACTAAAAATCTTCTGCATAGTGAAGCTTTCACCCAAAAAAAGATATCCTACATCTGGCACATCACACATCTGACAAGGGGTTAATATCCAAAATATATGAAGAACTCGTAAAACTCAACAAAAAAAAATCAACCTAACAATCCAATCAGAATATGGGCAGACAATTTTAATAGCCATTTCTCTAATGAAGACATACAAGTGGTCAACAGGCACATGAAAAGATGTTCTGTGTACCATTATCAGGAAAATGCAAATCAAAACAACAGATATCATCTCATACTGCTGAGAATGGTTATTATCCAAAAGACTGGAAATTACAAGTGTTGGAGAAGATGTGGAGAAAAGGGAACTCATAAAGTTTTAAGGAAATAAAAACAAAAATAGTAAAAAATAATTTCTAAATAATTTAACTACATTTTGTTATTATTGGTGGTTACAAGATTTATGTTTATAATATATACTCATAAAATTAGTATACTGAGAATGCTATATAATTGTTCTTCTGTGCATCCTGTCCCAACTCCATGCTCAAATATATCACATTGATAACTTGAAGCCCCCAATGCCAGAAGTATATACACCACAAAAGTTGGTAAATACTATAAATCTAGTACCTCCATAGCATTTTACATTAAGTGGGCTCGACTAACAATGATATATTGCTATCTATACTTTATGGATGATTCATTGGTATCTATACCTCATGGTTAGAGAAATTTGGATGTATAGAAGTATTTTCTCAGTATCAAAGAGTCATGTCGAAGCAAAATATTAAATGAATGAATTTTGGAACTATCTGTATCAAATAATATGTCTTTTTTATTTTCTTCAAATATGTATCCATTCAAGTGCGATTGTCATACATATTTGTGACCAACTAGGAGTAAGAGAGGTAGGAAAAGGCTGCCAAAGCCAAGAGTACATCACTTAATAATAGAACTGTGTTAATGAGACAGATGTTAAAAGGAAAATTTAAGAACATTTGGATAGGGGCAAAATTTTATCTACACAGACATATATGTGTGTATGTATATATATATACATACACAAATATATGTGTGTATATCTATATGTAGATAGATAGATAGATAGATAGACAGACAGATAGATATCTCACATCTTCTTTATCCATTCATGTGACATTGGGCATTTAGGCAGTTTCCAAGTCTTGGCTATGGCGATTTGTGTTACAATAATCATGAGAGTGCATAAATCATGGAAATTTGTGCTTTGTATCTTGTGGGGAAATACCCGAAATGGGATGGCTTACATGGGATTTCCATGTTCAACTTTTTGAGCAGTCTCCATACAGTTTTCCACAGTGGTTACACCAATTTTCACTTCCACAAACAGTGTAAAAGAATTCACTTTTCTCTACATCCTTGCCAACATTTGTTGTTTCCACACTTTTGGATAATGGTATCTCAGGTGTATCTCATCGTTTTGATTTTCATTTCCCTGATAGCCAGAGAGTAGGAACATCTTTTCATGTGTCTGTTGGCCATCTACATATCCTCTTTGGAAAAATATCTCTCTTCCCATTTTTCCATTGGAGTGCCTGTTTTTCTGTTATTGAGTTTTATGAGTTGTTTGTATATTTTATATATTAAGCCCTTGTCAGAAATATGTAACACAAATATCTTCTCCCAGTTAGCAGACTGTCTTTTTGTTTCGGTGATGTTTTCTTTTACTGGGAAGAAGCTGTTTTAAATTAGTTAACTTAGCCTACTAAGATTTTATTGAGAAGGTTTAAGTAAGTTACTATATTGAGAACTTTCTGGAATATTAAGCAAAGATAAATGCATAGATGTAATGATAAATCAAACCCATAGCATTAATATGTCACATTAAATTGGAGTCATCTATGTATATTATATAAAGCATAATGCTTGAAAAATGACCTTTGTGATCACAACTGAGAAAATATGATTACATTTGTTAACTAAATAATATCTATAGAGGCTCAGTTCCAAGCTCTTGTCAATCAAACTATATCAAGTTTCTAACTTCAGCCTAGTCTTTTTAAACAGATTAACCTTGATAGATTTATAAGTAGGAATCAACAATTATGGGACATTATCTGCCTAACTTGGATTAATCAACTATTAATAGCAAGTAATTTATGAGACTGCTAATATTTCAATTTAAATATTACTTATAAATTAAAAATATTGTTAAACTAAAAGGTTTAGGAAAAGTATTCTTTATTAATCTTAAATAATGATTTAGAAACCTAAAAAACTGAAACTCACCGGCTCTGTGACTCAGTTGACTAAGACAGGCTATGAAAGCTATGGACCTGTATTCAAGTAGTTGTGGGGGTGCTGCAAAAAACTAAAACTTATGTTAATGTGATAAACCTATAACATAAATTCATATGTAACAAAACTGGCTGTTGCCTCCTTTCTTCATCAAGTATCAGAGCAACTTAGTATTCTAGGAAATGGGAGAGAATGGAAGGAAGGTCAAGGGAAAAACCAGGCAAATGCTGTGTTTTGTGAGGCAGGGAGATTTAGAGGAAGTCCATGCATCTTTAGTATTCTCTTTCCCAGCTCCTGGTCTCAACTAATAGAAGAAAGCTTCTAGAATTCCTGTTGAGGTCCGGGAAGTGCCAAGCCTCCATGAGGTCAAGAATCATTCGTATCAATATTTAAAGCAAAATGCACAACAGCCACCAGGTGGTGCCAAACTACAGCCAAACCAGTAGGATTTAAATCACACAACCAGACCTTTAGAAGTCATCCGGGATAACTACACAGTCTTGCACAGAGTGACTCATTAAACTCAGCATCAATTCGATGCCACCTTGTCATAAAATTGAATTTTTATACTCAATTATTGGGTTAACATTGGAGTTTTACTGTAACTACAGTTTTTTGAGTCAAAATCTCACCTGAGATATTTTTAAAACTCACATTAAGAGACACAGTTGCTTTTTAGGAGCTAGAGGCTCAAAAATGCTCTCAAACTGTTGTCTATCTAAAGTTACTGAACTCAGTGCCATTTACCAGGTGCTATTAAAAATGTTACCTTGATCTACACAAGAGCACTAATAATAATAATAATATCCCATAAAATTCCTCTGTAATTTGGCCTTTTATAAAGGCAATAATTTTTAATAAACACTCTACCCAAAATATTGATATACTATATATAGTTTATCAAATACTTACATGAGATAAAAATATATTCAACAAATGATACTTTTTACAAGTAACTATAGTGAAACCGATATTAAATGTCAGTCTTTCTCCAGCATGATAATGATGGTAATAAACAGTCTAAAGGTTTGTGATTATGTAATTTATGTGACAATGGAAGTCTGGCCCTAGTCTTCATCTTCTTTGACAGTCATGATTTGTTGTGTACTTAGAGTAAATTAGCTGTTTCCTGGAAGTCAAGCTGATATTCAAATTATATAAAGAACCTTGTATATCTGTACAGTTATTTCATAAGAGCTAATGAATATGTCTATATATTCCAATAAAATATGATTAATTTTAAGTTTAATGTTTCTTTTTCTTTCACTAACTTATTTGTATTCATCCATGAAAGACAGAAACACACAGCTTCTTATATGCTATTGAACGTATGGCTCTATGTCACATCAGCTCTTGAGGCTGATGCTGATTAACTCAACCTTGAAAATAGGATGACTACAAGCATGAAACTATGAAATACTTGGCAATTTATGTCACTTTGGACAATACTGGTTGTTTTGACCACCTAACACCCTTGTAATATATAGACCACTTTTAATACACTGAGAAAAACACATACTGGCTCATAATAGAAACTTAATTTTTTTGCACATCATCTATTAGAAGTTGTCATCATAGAACTAGGGTTAATTTTCTCTGGTGGAGGAATTTAACACCTCATGTACACAGGAACAAGAGTACTTTGGCAGGAACTCGAAGTTAAGTATGTGGTCACCACCCTGAAAGCCAGGACTCAAAGACAGGACCATCTCTTTTAAAACTTTTCAATAAATGCTTATAAGCATGCTAACACATGGATCTTATATAGACCCATGACATTCAGTATAATACAAATTTAGTTGGTGGCAGCCTGCCAGGTAAATAAATCAAAGTAGAAAAGAACCCAAATCAATCATTTGACCCTTGAAACAGTCTGGTCAATTAAATGAATTTTGAAAATAAGGAAAGACTTACCCTTGAAGACTCTTGCTATCTTCAGTCTTTTTCAACAGTATGCCACCAAGCAAACTTAGCAATGTCCCATTAGTTTTCTTTCCAAAAAACTATAACAGCGAGTAGGTAGTATTTAAAATGACTGGTAGGTTCTTAAAGAATCATCATGGACTTTTAAGGAAAGAATTTAGACTGAGAAATCCACATTTTAAAGTGCTTGATCATCTTTGTGGCAATAATTTAAACCATTATTTTTATAAAATGCACAAGGCAGAAGAGTTAACACTAGCATATTAGTTGCATGTGTTGAATTTTAGTACTCTGAAACAATATTAACCATGCCAAAACTGAAAGCATTTTCACACAAGAAGTATAAATTTCTCTATTGGCAGGCCACTTGCTTTTTGAAAAGTTATAAGTAGTTAAAAACTGTATATTTCTTGAAAGCATAGAAATATGTAATATCCAAAAAAATTTCAAAAAAGAATAGGCCATATCCTCCACAAACTTTATAGTGGTGATTTTTAGTTGTTTGGTTTTTTTGATCATCTTAATGTCATATTTGTACATAGCAGAGTGGAAATAGAAAGTGGGTCTCTTTTGGTCTTTTGAACTGCAAAAAATCTATCTTTTTAGCTGTGTGAATATTTTTTTTTTTTAAATGGTATAGAAATGACATGATCCCTAATTCAAGGTGCTAAAGACTCTCTAGGAGACAAGTCCATAGTTTCATGTTAACAGAGGAATACAGATACACACTTAGCTATACACAAGTTGAAAAAATAATATGAAGTAATAGTTTTGAAGGACTTTGAAAAGTTAAACATATTCCTAATAAATCAATTGTTTTATACTAGAGGGAACTTCTATAAGTAAAGACATGACAATTTTATTTTTTTCTCTATTCTATAGTCTATACTTCTGATAGTTGTGTATTGTACATCTTTCTTAGTATAAGTGGATTTATATAATTTTATTCAGATTGACTATCCTCACTGAGGGTAAAAGATGAAAGTCGTTATTCTTTATTCATAAAGGGTCCAAGAGAAAATTTCAGTACCCTCAGTAGGAAAAGAAAACCCTATCTTTATTAAAGATGATCAATTAATGCCATCATGAATATAAGAACACATCAAATAACAAATTTAGTTTGAAAAATTTTATGATGCAGTAACAATAAATGAATAAGTATTAATATTTTATATATAATAAAAATTACATAAATCTATTGGTTAACAAAAACATTTTCTCTGAATTCTGTGGCAATACATGTATATATAACATCAATAACCATGTATACATATAAATGTTTCTGTATCATGTATTTGTTGAGAACTTGTAACAGGTAGTGTACTAGGAGTAGGGTAGGAAGATATGAAGCAGACAGATACAATGTCTGGCTTTATAAAAATTATTTTCTAGTTTCAGAGATACACTAAATAATATACAAGAATATACAGTTCACATTTGGTTCCAAGATGACAAACTATTAAGATCTCAGGTTCCCTCTTCCCCACAGGACAACTAAGAAAACATCTATCTTGCTACCACAATCTGTGAAAAGAAACACACCAGCATCTCCACAGAGTGAGGGGATATATGCCTCCATAAATGGTAGGAAAGACAGATCTTTTTCAGTGCCATAGCGCTCTGTACTGAGATTACAGGGCCCAAGAAGAGTTAGGGGAAACTGATATGTCCCCAGAGTTACGGAACTTTCTCCAGTATTGATCATTCTTAAACTGGCTTGCAGTCACTGAGCCAGGGAGCCAGGAGAGGGATAGGAGGGTTCAGTGTATGGTGGAAAGAGAACTATGCTCTGAAAAAAAGATCAGAGACACAGCTCCAAAAGGAGATAGCACAGAAGGTGGCTATCAGGGAAAGTTCTTGGGGGAAGTGTCTGCCCACTCTGGCATTATACACTGGTGCTGTGTTGTCTGCCCTCCTGAAATTCTACCCCCAGGCTTTAGGTGACTACCCCAATGCTGGGCCTGAAAATTCACTGTAGGACTGAGAGACTTTCAGAGGGATTATCTAAGGACTGCTGCTAGCTATCATCATTCATGGGCTGCTTGCTGACTGTAGACTGGAAGAAGCCGCCAATAGAATTAGTGAGCTAGAAGATAGGGCAGTGGGATGCACTCAAGCAGACTAGCAAGGAGAAAAATGAATTAAAAGAAATGAAGACAGCATATGAGTCCTACAGGATAATATCAAGAGGAAAAACATTTGCATCATGGATGTCCTAGAAGGAGAAGAGAGAGAAAAGGGAGCAGAACTATATCTGAAGAAACAATAGCTTTGAATTTCCCTAGCCTGAGAAACCTAACCTCCAGACTCGAGTTCCAGATGAAGCTTAAATAGACCTGTACAAAGACACACCATCATTAAAATATCAAATATATAAGATAGAGAATCTTAAAAGATTCTAATGAGATTGAGCTACATTCAAATGAGCTCCAAGAAGATTGTCAATAGATTTCTCAGCTGAAAATTTACAGACCAGAAGGGTAAATTATGACATATTCACAGTGCTAAAAGAGAAGAATTTCGAACCAAGTATACTCTATTCTGTTTAATTATCACTTAGAATAGAAGGAATGATAAAAATATTTTCAGATAAACAAAAGTTAAAGGAATTCACCATAAAACCAGCTTTATAAAAAAGTGCTAAAAGAAGTTGTATAAATGTAAAGAAACCCCATTTCAGAGCAGCAAGGTATAAAAATATAAAAAGAGAAGGGGAACAAAGTAAACATGTAAATGGTAGAATGAGCTCAAGACTAACTTACTTTCAAGCAAAAACAGGGTATAGGCACAGAAACTTTTTATGCAAAGCCTGGGGTAAATTCGAAACCTATCTCTAGGGAAAAAGAAAAGAAGAAAACAGAAGGGCAAGCAATCAATATAACTGTCTTCAAATCAAATAAGAGAAAAAGCAGAACAAAGATACTCTCTTAACAATATCCAGAAAAGAAAAATAGCAATTTGGCGGCCACTATTGCTCTCTAATGCCAGTGGCTCTAGCTCAACAAGCTCCAGCTGAAGGAGAAGTGGGCCGGTAAGGAGGTTTCAATAACGTGGATTGTCCACAAGTCTACTAACGGTAAAGCACTGAGGAAGCAACTAACTAGGAAACCTGCTTGAAAGAGTGCATCTCTACTGAAGGAGTAAAGAAACCTCATCATTACAGATCTAGTACTATGGTACTATGTGAAATAAGGCATTTTGAGAAGTCTACTGAAATTCTGATTCACGAACTTCTCTTCCAGCATCTGGGGTGAGAAATTGCTCAGGACTTCAAAACAGATCTGTGCTTCCAGAGGGCAGCTATTGGTATTTTGCAGAATGCAAGACCTTTCTGGTTGGTCTTTTTGAAGACACTGACCTGTGTGTTCTCCAAGCTAAATGTATAACAAATATGCCAAAAGATATCCAGCTACCACACTGCATACGTGGGGGACTGCCTAAGAAATCTACTATGATGGGAAATATTTCATTCTCAAAAGAATGCTTTTCTCTTCTTCCTGTTATTAGTGGTTACGAATGTTAATTTTTTTACCCAATGTGATCAAAAGGTACCTAAGTATATGATTGCAAGTAGAAAAATAGGGGACAGAAACCAGGTATTGACAGATTTTCCCATTTTCATTTGTGTGTAAATTTTGTAATATAAATGTGAGGACATAAAGCATTAATGCAAGGTAAAACGCTTCATTGAACAAGCATCAGCAATTCATCTTTAACACAATTATAAATAAATCTGTTAAATTTTTCTGAGCAATGACAGCATTTGAATTAAAAAAAAAAACAAATAACTTATTGATGGCAACTAAAATGCTTTTGCAAAATTTTAATCATATATTCCATAATTAACTATAATTTTCTAATTTATTTATCTGACATGCAAGTATATTTTTAATGTTGTCTGTTGTGTATGCTGTTTCTGTAAGTTTTCTTTTGAAGTAGATTAAACTAAAAATGGCAATAAATATTTACATATCAATAATCAATCTAACTGTCAGTGAATTGAACTCACCAATTAAAAGGCACAGAGGGGCCAAAGGAATTAAAAGAAAAAACTCAACTATCTGTTGCATTCGTGAAACTCATATTTCAAAAGATAAATATAGGCCCAAAGTTAATGGTTATAATACAATACTACAGTCAAAAAGTAATAAAAAATAAAGAAGCAGGGTCAGTCATACTTAAATCAGATAAAACAATAGGCTTTCAAATAAAGAGCATAACAAAAGACAGGGAGGAACATCATATAATGATTAAGGGATCATTCAGCAAAAAGACATAGCGCTTATTAATTTATATTCACCAATTGAAAGAGCATCAAAATACATAAAACATATTAACAGAACTAAGGAAATGCATAAAAAAATACAATAGTAGGCTACTTTAATACTCCACACAAAACAATTGACAAATCAACCTGGTGGAAAACTAACAAGGAAATAGCAGATTTAAATAACAAATACGCACAGATGGGATTAATAGACATATATCGAACATTTTATCCAATGACTGCAGAATTCACATTCTTTTCAAATGCACATGGAACATTCTCAAGGATAGACTATATATTGGGACACAAAACTTGCCTCAAAAAATTTACAAAGATAGAAACCATACCAAGCATCTTCTGTGATCATAATGTCTTAAAACTAGAAATCAACCACAAAAAATAATGTTGAAAGATCTCAAAATATTTGGAGGTTAACCAATATGTTTCTGAATGACTATTGGGTAAAAGAGAAAAATCAATGGAGAATTAAAAAAAAAAGTACTTGGAGACAAATGAGAACGAAGACACAAGCTACCAGAACTTAGGGGATGCAGCGAAAGTAGTAATAAGAGAGAAGTTTATTGCAATCCAGGCCTACCTCAAGAAACAAGAAAAACCACAAAAAACAATCTAACTCTACATCTAAGGCAACTAGAAAAAAGAATAAGTGAAGCCAAAAGTCAGTAGAAGGAAGAAAATAATAAAAATTTGATCAGAAATAAACTAAATAGAAATCAAGAAGACAATGCAGAAGATTAATGAAACCAAAAGCTGATTCTGAAAAAATAAACAAAACTAACAAATCTTTGGCTAGATTCACCAAGAACAAAAGAAAAAGGAGAAAAATCTCATAACGAGAAACAGTCATGAAAGGGGAAAAGTCGTAACAGTTTCCACAGAATCACAAAACATCACAAGAGAGCACTATGAACAGATTTGTTACAACAAGTTGGACAACCTTCAACACATGGACAGATTTTTAGAAACATACAGCCCACCAAGACTGAATCAGGAAGAAATAGAAAACCTAAACAGGATTATCAAAAGCAAAGAAATAGAAAAGGTAATAAAAAAACCTCCAAAATAAAAACTCAGAACCAGAAGACATTAGCAGTGACTTTATCAACTCTTAAGAGAATAATTAATATCTATTATCTCAAACTCTTGCAAAAATTTAAAGAGCAGGGAACACTTTCAAATACTTTCTAGGAGGCTAAAATTACACTGATACCAAAAGCTGATAAATGCAACATAAAGACAATTACAAAACAATATCTCCATAAATACAAAATTATCAAAAAATATTAGCAAACCTGAACAATGATGCATCAAAAGGAACACCCATGATGACCAAGTGGGATCCATCTGAGTATGCAAGGATGGTTCAACATACACAAATCTATTCATATAATACTCCACATCAAGAGCAAAGAGAAAAATCATGTAATCATACAAACAGATGCAGAGAAAAGTTTTGACAAGATTCAACATGCATTTATGAAAAACCCTGCATAAAATAAGGGTAGAAAGTACACACTTCAACATAATAAGGGTCATATATGATAAATCCACAGACAACATTACAGTCAATGTCAAAAAACTGAAATCATTTTCTCTAAGGTTAGAAACAAGGCAAAGTTGTCCTCTCTCATCAGGGCTATTTAATACTGTACTGGAGGTCTTAGCTAGAGCAATTAGAAAAGAAAAAGAAGCAATTCAAATAAGAAATGAGAAAGCAAAACTACCATCATTTGCAGATAACATGGTTTTATACATATATACATATATATGTATAAAACCCTAACAACTCTCAAAAAACTGCTATAATCAACAAATACAGTAAAATGGCAGGCTACAAAATCAATGCACAAAACTCCATTGCAATTTTAATGCAAACGGCACCCTGGAAAACAAATTCAAGACAACCACACCATGTTAAAATACAAGTAAAAAGAATCAAATAGTTTGGAATATATTTAACAAAGGAGGTGAAAATCCTGCACAACGAAAACTGTAAGTCCTATATACAAGAAATAGAGTAGGATGCAAAGAGATGGAAAGATGTCACCTGCTCATGACTGGGATAAATCAACATTGTCAAAATGGTCATCTTATCTAAAGCAAGCACAGTTTTAGTGTAACCCCCATCAAAACTCCATGAACATATTTCAAGGAAACAGAACAAAACATTTAAAATTTGTATGGAATAACAAAAGACCACAAATAGACAATGCAATCATATACTGGAATAATAACTGAGACACAGTGGAATTGAACTGAGTCACCGTAAAGAGATGCTGGTGTGGTCATATGGCTCATATGTGATATTAATTTATGACAAAGGAGCCAAGAGAGTATGACGGAGAAAGGAAAACTTTTCAGTCAATGATAATGGGAAAACTGGACAGCTACATGTAAAAGAATGAAGCTAGATCCTTCTTTAACACCATATACAAAAAATAATTCAATATTGCTTAGAGCTTTGGATATAAGACTGGAAAACATAAAATACTTGAAAGACAGCATAGCAAATCAGCCTTAAAGATGTCTTTGAGGACTCAACTACAGTATAAAAAGAAACAAAACAAAAACAAATAAATAGGACTATATCAAACTAAAATCTTATGCATAGAAAATTATACTATCACCAAAACAAAGAGACATTCTGCTGATGAGCAGAAGATCCATACATCTGACAAGGGCTTAATATCCAAAATATATAAAGAACTCACACAGCTCAAGAACAGAAAAACAAATGATCTTCTCAATAAATGGGCAGAATAAGTAGGTACACATTTGCCTAAAAGAAGACATACAGATGGCCAACAGACAGAAAAGATGTTCTCCCTTGCTTGTTATTAGAGAAACGTATTCAGAACAACAATGAACTGTCACTTTAACCTGTGAGATAGGCAATTATTGAAAAGTCTGGAAACAATGAATACTGGTGAGGATGTGGAGAAAAGGGAACACCTTTACACGATTGCTGTGACTGCAAATTGGTGAAACCCTTGTGGAAAGCAGTATGGAAATTCCTCAAAATATTGAAAATAGAAATTCCATATGACTCCATCATCCCACTTCTGGGTGTTTTCTGAAAGACACAAAAACACTAATTTGCAGAGATTTATGCATCCACATGTATACTGCAGTATTATTTACAATTGCCAAGAATTGGGGACTACATAAGGGTCCATCGTCAGATGAATGGATAAATAATGGATAAATATACACACAATGGAATACTACACAACCCTTAGAAAAGCTAAAATCCTGTCATTTGAGACAACATGGCTGGAACTAGAAAGAATCATGCTAAGAGAAAATGTCAGAAGAAGAATACCGGATGATCCCATTCATATTTGCATATAAAGAAACAAAGCAAAGAAACAGACTAAACAAAAACCGACCCTTGGACATTAGCAATAGAAATGAGGTTACCAGTAGGCAATGGGGTGGGTGGTTAGGGCAACTGGTAGCAGGACCCAATGGACCATGGTGAAGAACTTTTGGTATTTTGCTGGTTGGCAGTGAGTGTTGTCATGTATCTGGGGAATAGGGCATCTGCACATATGGGTTTATAATCTAAAAAAAAATACATAGTTGTGACAAGTATGATAGAAAAAATCAATAAACGTGGTCAATTATTTTTATGAAAGAGTGTTTTAGACACAATGGCAATAGAAAACCTCACAGAGAAGACATATGATTAAAGACCTAAAGGTAAAAATACACGCAATATATATATACATATATACACATATATGTATATATGTGTTAATTATATTTTATATAACATAATCAAATACATGTATATATAATATGTAAATATAATTAAATATCTCTGTTACCCAAATTTACCAATGTGCATGTCATAACATAAAAATATTTAATTCAAACTATTGCTTCTCTGAGATGAAGGTCTATAGTCTTTTAGCAGGTAGTTATGGTATGACTTTTTCAACAAAAAAGATAGAAAATTAACATTTATAACAGTCAGAGTGGTTTTACAAACCCAATAATTACCCAACCACCCTTCTCTTTTGTTCAGCTCTACATTCAGAGGTTGACAAATCTACATGCTCCTTTTGCATGCTCCCTGGCAGCTAGAATAGCCATATGAGACTGGCAGTTAAGATGGAAACACTTCTAATTTCTTGAAAAACTACAGGTTCTGTGGTTTGGTCTCTTTTTCTTTTGTCTTGGCCTTGAATGCAAACAAGATGCCAAGACTTGGACCACGTGGTGGCAAAGATGAAGAAAAAGCCCAGAGAATTTGAGACATTATCCCTGTTATCAAGTTATTTAACCAGTTCCATAATAAGCCTTACTCAAGACTTTTGTTTTTCCATTCTTTGAAACAAATATGCCACTCTTTATTTGGACTCTGATAACTCAAGTTTTCATTTTCCTGCAGCTAAAAGGTTATTTAGCTTTTATAGACAGAGATACCACACCTGTGCATCTATAGTATTATGTTCTAATGATCACCATCCTGCAAACACAGGACAATCCAGTGTCTAAGAAGGACATATTCTGTGCAGTTCTTGAACTCAGGGCACTCACAAATGATAAACAGTATCTCATTTAATGTAAAGCCTTCAATATGAAATTATTTTTAATTCAGAGACTTTTAACTTAAGGGAAGAAGGCGAGATAAGTACAAATTTGGAAATATATAATCAAATTCTGACATGAAGAGCTAGGAGAAAATTTGACTTAATATAAATTGTTTCAGCACCCAAGAAAAGGGCTCTAGGTCTTGAGAAAATGATGCTGATGATTGTCTAGCGATAACCAAGAAATATGTCATTTCTAATTCTGATTCATGATGGCAACTAGAGAGAATCATTGCCCCAAATGAACCTGCAGTGATATACAAATTTCCCTCACAACAAAACCTATAAACTCTTCTCTTACACATCTGACTTACAAGAAAAAGTCTACATCAAAAACAAGTTGCTCCAGAAAGGTGCTGTGGGCTTCTGGCTCTGCAGCCCAAACTTGTAGAGGTAGCAGGATAGCAGAGTGGAAACCATGCATGCCCAGTAGCCTGGAGCAGAAGAGACTAAGTGCATAGCCCATGCCCCACCAAAGAGAAGAGATTACAGGTACCCAGCATGAGGAGAGGCAACCTCAGGGTGCTTTGCACCCCATCCCACGAGGAAACTGTGCTGGCACCCACACACCCCATACCCTGCACTAGCAGAAGCCATGCAGGACCAAGGTGAAACTGAACAGAAGAAGATGGGCAGGGTCCTGTACCCTGGCCAAGGAGAGCAGAAGAAACTGTGCAGTCCTTTCTCCAGCCCAAGTGGATCTGAGGAGGTCATGTGGCCAAGCTGCCTGGAAGAGGTCCTAGGGCCTTGACCCAGATAAAACAGACTCTGAGGAAGCTATAGCACCTGGCTCCTGCCTGAGCTGCTCTGAGAAAGCTGTGGAGCCTAACCCACAGCCTGAGCTGACCTGAAGAGGATGTGTGGGCCCCATCCCTGACCCTAGCAGACTAGAAGAGGTCCCAGGCTTATCACCAGTCAAATCAAGGAGTCCACACTCCTCCCTTTCTGGAGGTGGAGACTGTACATCCCTCCTCTCCCAAGATTACAGAACATGGTACACCAGGCTTCAGTGTCTCAGAACCAGTACATCCTAGGCCTCTATTCCTGGGGACTCACAAAGGACCAGTGCCCTGCCTTGTAGTGGCCCAGAACCACTGGCCACCGAGCATCAGTGGCCTGAAACATGCACTGGGTAGGCCCCTGCTCCCAAGGGTCATTGACCCCCCCCATGTCAGCCATTGCCAGGAACAAGCACCTGCTAAGCCTCAGGATCTGCAGACCTCCATGGTGGCTCAACCTAGATGGAGTTTAAAAGATATGATTGGGACACTAGAGAGCTTTTCTCACAGATTACACCTGGGCTGCCTATGAATATCCCCATACTCAGGAGCTGCAAACACCACCTGAAACAGCATCAGGGAACCACCACAAAATGACATCCTAGAGAGTAGACCTGCCCCCACTCCCACTGAAATCAGGAAGCTGGAACCTGCCACACTACCATAAAGGCAGAAAGGAAAGCCACAGTGCTATATTCAAGGGAGAAAAGAGAGACATTTCAAAATCTAAGTCACCCCCCAAAATATGAATTGTTCTAAAAGGGAAGATGCCAGGAGCTCACCTGAGAAGAACTCCATTGGTATAGATGGGGACAACCTAACATGTAAAGGGTTCCAAACAAAAGTCTTAAAAAAAAGCTGAATGAGATTCAGGAGGCACGCACAACTACCCAAAGAAAGCTGAAAGGTTTCAGAAAGGAAGTGACAGATCAAAAGGAAAACATTACCAATGAGACTGAGGCCATGAAGAAAGTCTTAGAAGAAATGCTAGCAATGAAAGATACAGTCAAGGATTTGAAGATAAACAGTGAAAGCTTTGTAAACAGAGCCAAGCAGATCAAATATCAAAAATGGAAGACAAGGTAACAGAGGTAACCCTCATGGAAGGGGAGAGAGAACTAAACTGAGGAAAAATGAAGAAATCCTATGAAAAATATCAGACAATATGAGAACCAAGATAAGGATAATAGACGTCCTGGAAGGAGAGGAGAGGAGGGGAGGTGAGGAGAGGAAGAAAGAAGCATAAAAATTATTCATAAAGGTAACAGTAGAAAATTTCCCACATTTGTCACAAAAATAACCACAGAAGTAAAAGAAGAGAGAACACCAAAATATCTAATTGCTAATAGACCTTAAAACCATCAAAATTCAACAACAAATAAAAACTACTCAAGGCCGATAGAGAAAAACAAAAATACATAACCTACAAAGGCACATCTACCAGTATATTACCAGATTTCCCAACAGAAGCACTCCAGGTCAGGAAAGTATTTTCAAAATACTAAAAGACAAAAACTACCAGCCAAGAATACTCTACCCTGCAAAATTATCAAACATAATGCAGATATAAAGGTCTTCAATGACAACCAAAAAATAATGGATTTTTCAATAACCAAGCTTGTCAATCAAGAAATCTTGAAAGAAATCTTTCCCATGAATAGGGAAAACAAAGCTTGGGAATGGTGATAAACAAGAAAGAAAAAGCAGAAACAAAGATGAGAACAAAAGGAGAGAACAAAAGAAAACTAAAGAGGGAAAGAAAAACAAATATAATGTACAAATATATAAATATGATATGGCATCAGCCCCCAAAAGGACACTCATAGAGCAGAGCAGTTAGGGACAATCCACGGGCAAGCCACAAAACTAAAATTCTAAAATTCTAAAATTCTAAAATTCTAAAATATATATATAACCGGGAACTAGAAAAAATTGACAGAATAGAAACTGAAAATCATCCAAAAGAAAAAGCTTAATTTAAACACACAGGAAATGAATTAACAATCAGAGAAAACTAAAAGATAACAAAGGTTCAAATGATACTAATGAAGCTCTATATTTCAGTCATCACACTAAATGTGAATGGCCTGAACTCACTAATCAAAAGACATAGAGTGGCTAGATGGACTGAAAAAAAAAAAAAGGGCCCATTAATTTTATGCTTACAGGAAACTTGTAGCAGATCCAAAGCTAAACATGGGATGAAAGCCAACGGCTACAGAAAAATTTACCAAAGCAACAGTGATGAAGGGAAATCAGGAACTGCAATACTAGTATCAGACAAGACAAACATCTACTTAAAAACAGTATCATGAGGCAAGGATGGAATCTACATTATAGTCAAGGGAGTAATCCATGAAGAAGAAATAACTATCATCAACTTACATGTACCTATTACAAAGCAATTCAAATATATAAAACAATACTAATAAAGCTAAAGCCTGACATTGACAGTAACACAATAATAGCAGGAGACTTCAACACTTCACTTACATCAATGGATAATCATTCAGGTGGAAAAATCAACAAATAAGGCCACTAATTGAAACAATAGGACACCCAGAACTAACAGACATATGCAGAATGTTCTACCCCAACAAGAAAGAATATACATTCTTCTGAAGTGTACATGGAACATTCTCAAGCACAGACCATATACTGAAACACAAAACAAGTCTCAGTAAATTTAGCAAGATTGAAATTAGAGAAAGCATATTCTCTGACCAGTTACCAAAAGAACAAAAGTAGAGGAATGACAAAGATGTGGAGATTGAATAAGAGGCTTCTGAACAACTCCTGGATCATCAATGAAATTAAGCAGGGGCAAAGATGGTGGTAAAGGACACCGGAAATCTGGTGGTAGGTGTGGAGTGAGTTATAGACTGAAATGCAATTGTGATACCCTAAAATGAGTATATCATTGTGAACAAAAGAAATATACTATTAAAAAATGAATGTCATTTCTATATGAATCTTAATGTGCTGCTGTCCACTGAAGTGTAAACTATTGGTCAATTGTACAAAGTTATTTAGTAGCGTTTGCTTTAGAATAAAGACAAATTATAATCAAAGGTAGAGTTTTTTGGCTCTTAATTAAAAAAAAACTCAGTCAATAAAATTAAGAAAACATCTACATTATGCAAGGTAGTGTAACCTGCATCATAATCTTATGAAGTAGGAAAATTATACTACACATTATCCAACATTTTATCACATATTTTGAAGGTTCACCTTTCCTCTTTCCAACCATAACTAGATTCACCTTCCTCCTACCCTCAGCATAAGAAGCAGAGTCATGTAAAGGGGTAGAAAAGGGAATAAGGTATTTTTGCTTGATTTATAAGAAAAAAAAATCGATATTAAATATTCTCTGCTAAATTATATAAAAGGAATGAATCATTTAGGTAAATTTTATTTTCCCTTAGCTTCTAAATATTTATTTGCTCTATTCAATGAATGATATTATTGCTCTCAACTTTGCAAAAGTATTTGCTTGCTTTAAGTATCATACCATTTTTAATGACAGAACATATTTGAAATAAGATTTTTTGGAGAAATAGTACACCTGGTTTGTTATGACTATGTAATAGCCATCTATAAATTGAAATGCACTGTAAACATAAACTTCAAGGACTTAATTCATCTGTAAAAATGTGAAAGAAATTCTGCATTTTCTTACTTTTGGAATTGGAAATACATTTAAGGTGTATGTGTGTGTTTTGCAAATTTTTCAAAATTGAAGTTAAATAGAAATGATTATTAAATCTTCTTAATAAAATATTAATTCTGCCTGTTATTGTTATGCCTTAATAAAACAAATGCTTTTATTTCTGAAGTCCTAAGCAAATGTTCCATTCAGGAGAAATAGTTCATATAGCTATAGAAATTTAAAAAAAAATTCTTCTGGGTCACTGTATTCATTAACAGCAAATTTTTTTGAGGATCTCTGCACAGTTGAATGTCCTAGAACCAAATGACTTACTCCTGCCTCTTCTGTCATCGTTAACATTTCATGACAGTTTCTATTTACCAGATATCACTCATTCTCAAAGACTCTAGATAACATTCTGAGATTTATGATGCTCAAATGATCTGTGATGTTTTTACACTTATTTTATAACAGTTTTTGCATTTTATTTGCAGTAGGATTAGCTTACTGAGTAAAGCCTGAAGTAACCCAAAATAGTAAATGCAGATATCTGCAACCCTTCTCCCCAGGGCTGTTTAATGGAGTCTTTGGTTTCCATAAGCATATTTGAAATTACTCAGATCTAAAATTGCAATGCTAAGCTTCTACTAACTATATCACTATTATTTGAGCATCAGTTAAAAGCGTTTTTCATACTTTTCAAATATGGTGAATGATAGAATTGGACTTTGGGTGGTGAACAGTACAATGAAATATTGTAAGTACTATACAAATGCAATATATTGCTAAAATGATTAATTTGGGTGTTGAGCAACAAGGCTAGTTAGATATAAAGTTCTTCCCCAAAAGTTGTGTTCAGAGATTTGAATAACTGATCATACAGTGAGACAGACAGCTGATGTTTTGTCTTGTCAGCCACAGTTCTTACCTTAATCACCATTCTGTTCAAATTCTGACATGATGACTAATATGTAGTAGACATTAAATATAAATACATGCACAATCTTTTGACTAGTTGGATGACTACACACAAATAAAAGAGGAAAGCCTATTTTGTCTCTATGTAGATATGAGTGAAAAAGGAAGTTGGAGACGAAGGTGGAGGTGAAAAACAAGGACCAATTGTAGAACTAAGAAAAAACTAGCAAATCTAATTTTAAAAGTCTTGTTCAAAAGAAGAAATATTTGTATGGATAATAAAGATTTCTTTGTAATCAAGTATGTTCAAAAAGGCCATCTGGTCATGGTACATTAGAAAGACTCACTGCTCGTATTGAGAGAGTGTTCAAGATAATACATGACGCTTCCCAAAAGTCAAATAAACTTCAAACCACAATTTTAAAACAACAATGAATAATTTGATACTAGATAATTAATACGTTTGAAAAATTAGCTGAGCAACTTAGTTAAGACAGTGATTTTTTTTTCACCTTGTATACTAATCTAAAGAACATTTTCTGCATTTGAAAATTTTGCTTGACATCGTGGTATGAATCAATATATATAAGGAAAGCATAACACGACCTCCCTTAGATAGGAAATAGTCTTGTTTGCTAATTCCTGTGGAAATGGATCTGCTCAATAAGCATGTGCCTTCCTATCAGCTAGAATGTGACTAAATGCTATTGAAGAATTGACAGGGACCAAAATTTCATGAACATGACATTACTTGTCCTTATTATCTTTTAAAAGATTTCAAAAGCTGCCCTTTGTCACCATACATATTCTAGAGAAAAAAGTGGTAGCTGGCTGACAATAATCTGAGAAGAACAGGCATTAGTTCTGACTGCTGAGTAATGGAGCATAACATTTTTATTGAGAACATACAGGAGAAATGATCCTTAAAATATCTACAGCATCGGGTGTTGTAAATGAACAATTACCATGTGATAGATAAGCAAAGTGGGTGCATATACATTGCTTGTAATTACTGTGGTCTGCTCAAAATTCAAGAAGTGACAGCTTCCTTTTTATTTAGGAATAGACTTGCATATATCCCCTCAAACTTCCTTCTTCCAGAGAAGGGTTGCATGTCATTTTCTGCTGAACTTGCCCTCTTCCCAGGCCTTTTTGATCTCTTTCTCTGGATGAAAAAAAACCCAGAACTTTAGTTCACCTTTGACAGGGAAGGGCAGAGATGCGGAAATGCTAGGTAGATGATTGGGGCCGACCGTTTTTTATTTTCATCCTAATATGCACTAGCACTCACTTTTTGATCACTGTCTCACATATCTATTTGAAGTAAAAGATTCCTTTCTTTTTACTTTGCACCTGAAATTATTATGAACAATCTGTTTGCTATTTATCAGTCACATTAGGATTCTCTTCAAATATAATCACTGTTTTGTGTCTAGTAGGTTAATGTATGTTGTTGTAGAAATATTCTTAAGGGTATTTAATGTCAGATACAATTATTGTACTTCATTTCAATGTCAGTCCACAGCATGGAGCCTCTTCTGAAAGTGCATATACAAAAATTATGATGTCCCAATATGGTCAAATGTGTTATCTTCCTTCCTTCTCACTTTTGGCAAGTATTACATTTGTTCTCCCTCCAGAATTTTGTAATTACTGTGAAGGAAAGAAAAATAAAATGATGCTAATTTGCTGAGTGCAAATTCTCAAACATTCTCAGGTAAAGTTGCCACAAGCACTTTTTTTTCCAAAATGGTTCTTATCACCTCTTTAAAAAAGAACCAACTAAGGATTTTTTGGATATGAAATTATGCTGTACTCAGAAAATCATAATTCTAGTGATTAAAAGATATAACTCTCAAGTTCTAATTTAGTTTTATCATCTGCTATCTATAAAATATATTTAAGCTAATGTGAAATTTCTTTGCCTACCCCATTTTCCTACTAAGATCTTTAATTGCTCTCATTTATTGAAACACATTTGAAAGTCTAATATGAGGGAAATGTAACAGAGTCATCTTAGTGTCAGAATTAAACATTCATTTGTTGAGTGCCTGTAAGTGCCAGGCATTGGCTAATTACTTTACATTCCGTCTTTCATTTCTTTCTCATAATACTCTATGAGTTAGGAATGATGAGAGACTTAGTTCACTCATGGGAAAACAGGTCTGGAAAGGATATTGGCTTGAACATGACAGACCTTCTATTAGAATTAAGTTTGGTCTGAGTTTACATCCTGAGAGTTTAATCATTATCTTTTATTGCCTCATGTGTTTAGTGTAAATAAGAGAAACAAAGAACTAGGACTTTCTTGTGCTTAATCTTTGGTACTGCCTGGTTACAGTGATTCCTGTCTGTCTTCTATATAAAACTTTATCTTTAATCATTCTTGATATCCTTGCTTTCCTAAATACTGAGAGTTATAAGTACAGGTCTCCAGATAACTTTATCTAATGTCATAGCTTTAAATATTACCCAAATGCTGATTATTTCCAAATTAACACACCCAAATCTGACTTCTGTTCAAACTTCAAATATCTTCTGAATTAACACCCCCACTAAAATATAATCAGATGGCATTGATGCCCAAATAGAAACATAATTCCCCTTGTCCCAAATCTGATCTGTCCCCCCTCATTTCCAACTATTTCCAAGTTTTTTTCCAACTTTCTGTATTAGAATGAAATCTGTCCTCTGAATAGATATATTCCATTAAAAAAAGAAACCCTTACAATGTTGCTAAAGCTAAATCGAAAAGTCAGCTTCTGTGACGGAGTGTCAAGAAAAAGTGAAAGGTTTGCAAATTTGGCGTAGTCAGCACTTACTGCAGAAACTGAGTACTATCATTAGGCAATCTTCAGTGATACCAGTTACTAAATCCGTGGAATCTTTAGCCACCAGAGGGCGCCCTTTCCCAGTGAGACAAAAATCTCCACAAAAAGGCACCAGGAAGGTGAAAAACAATCTTGATGTAACTTGCTCTAATTTCTGCAGTTTCATTATTCCATTTACAGCATATTAGACTTTAAAGGTGTTAAAATTTCATGTGTCAAAAAAAAAAGTTGCAAACATTATTGCAGTGGCTGGCCCCAATCCCAAACACAAGTCTGAAGTGACTGTCAGGTAGCTGCCTCACACCTGCCTGTACCTCTGAGCCAGCTTTCCTGCAGTGATCATGAATCTCTCCTCACAGCATACAAGTGACCAAAGTGCTGCAAAAATGTAACACATTCCAACAAGTGTATTACAGCTAAAAAGTCAGCTGTGGGAAAGACATTTGACCAGATGTAGCTAATATGATGCTAATTTGCCTGAGCAATTTTTAAATGGCAATTGTGTGCTGCTATTAGCTAAACATATCATAAAATCATATATTAAGATAATGTGTGAGATCTACCGGTAAGAATAAGAAGTGGGGGTGGGTGGACATTGGACATAGCTTGGGACTATGGTTCTAAGACTCTAGAATTTGCCGTAGAATATTTTTTTAGCAAAAAAACAAACAATACTACTAATTCTGCTATAATTTATATTAGTGTTGTTTTTCTTTAAACTTCAGGCTGTGAAATTCTCAACTGTAATATTGTGAAAAATCAATTAACCCCTGGGAAACTGTTTTCTCAAATATATTTAAACAATACTCTCAAGACCTCGTGTCAAGGGAACATCTGAGAGTTTAGCATAGAATGTTTTGTCAGTTTTTTGCTTCCTCTACAATTTCCACTTCAAAGAAAAATTTATGTAACCTTTTCTTCATATATACCTTATTTGAAATCTATTTGCCTGTCAAGTAAACTCCTATTTCTTCCTGCCCCTTTCTGATTTCTTTTCATTATTATTTTCAACTTAACCTATTTTTTCAAATTACATGCCATCCACTATATCTTCCTAATGAGCCCTCAGAGAACAAAAATAACATAATATCTGTACATAACAAAAGACAACCAGATCTGTCTAGCATTAAAAAGAAAAGGCATAACATGTTAGAAATAGTATTTCCACCTCTTACTTCCTGGACCTATCAACCTGTTATTCGGAGACCTTCAGTCTTTCTCCACTACAGTTTCTCCTGCATTTGTCTTCGGAAGTTTCTGAAGGAATACCACAAACAGGGTCGCAGTCGGGTCTAGGGACTCTGTTGCACTGACCTGCAGGCTTCCTGCCACTTCCTAAACTCCAAGTTGGCTGCCTCCAAATTGCCTTTGCTGTGATATGAGAATGTCCCCTACAGGTGGCCTCCCTCACACACCATGCATCTTGCTTCCAGGACATGCTAAGAGTCCTATCATGAGGCATTCCTGGTTCCCCTTGGGACCCTCAGTTTCAGAGTAACGGATTTATCTGAAACATCCATGTGTTGAAGCCATAGGAGTTTCAAACACAAGTTGAACTCCATTTCATTGTTTAGTGAACGCCCCCCCCCCATTCATGCTCTCTCCTGATCACCTCAAACCCACTTTTCCTGCCATGTTTGTACATAATTTCAACTCCTCAGAGGGTTTCTTCAGAGGGCTAGCTGTGAGTCATTTAAACCCTAAACAGAGAAAACCAGATATGACTCAGTAGCTTAGGTCTGTCTAGAACAATCAATAGCCAATAGCTAACTATTGCAGAATCTGGAACCTTGGCTCCCTTGGCTCAAAATGGGCCAAATTGTCACATAATATCTCATGTTCTAGAATTCTTTAGATCATGCTAAGGCTGGGAAGTTGCCTTAAATTTTGTCAGTCTCTGTTCTGCATTGCCTTCTCTTTTACATGCAACCTCCGGTCCTTAACAAATACCTTGGTCATAAAATTGTATCTGAGGGTCTGCTTCTGGAAAACCTGTGTAAGATATTTGGTACCAAGAACATAAAGTGGTTTTTGGAGACAGATTCTATGGATGAAATTCTAGAGTTTTGTCACCAGTCAAATGGCAATATGAATCCCATCACAGGTGTTAGGTTAAGCTCAAGGGCCCCTGGCATGCCAGAGCACTGCAATTGCTAAGCTTTCTCTTGTGTGTTAGGATGATGTTAATGGATTGAACTTTGTCTTACAAAGAGATGCTAATGTCCTCAACTCAGTCCCTGTGAATGTGACCTTAACTGTATTGGGAAATAGAATATTTACAACGATCAAATTGAGATGAGATCACCAGTCCAATATAACTGATGTTCTTGTAAGAAGGGGAATTCTGGACATAGAGACAGACACATACAGAGGAAAGATGATGTGAAGACACAGGGAGAATGCCGTTTACAATCCCAGACACCTGAAGCTCCCAGAAGGTAGAAAAAATGCCAGCACATCAGAAACAGACTGGTTTACTACTTGATTTTGGACCTTTAGCCTGAAGAACTGCAAGATAATACATTTCTGGTGTTCTAAGTCATCCAGTTCATGATACTTTGTAATGGCAGCCCTAGGAAACACATTAAGAATGGAATACTGACAGAGGGATATATTCAGTTGTGCAAATTTCTTTGATTTTTGATAGGTACAAATAATAATTACAAAGATGATGATTGGGTTCCATGATGAATTAAAAAGAAAAGGTGACAGGCTCAAGTTGGTCACTTCAGTTATGAAGTTGAGAAAATCAGACAAGCTCTTCATGGCTTTTAAATAGTCCTCTGCTAGCTAGAGATGGACCAAGCTGAAGACCAGCAGGATCACATGTTGACAGCTGTAGACCCTGGCCTGCCCTGGAAGAGTAGTGATTAGGTCTGCTGCCTCTAGGCCACATATATCCAAGGACTCGGGTTCATTTCCAAGGAACAGGGAAACAACCAAGATGAACAACTAAATAAAAATAAATTAATTAAAATTCTTCTTCCTCCTCTCTCTCTCTCCCTGCCTGCTTGCTTGCTCTCATTCCTGCCTGCATATTTTCTTTAAAAAAAAAAAAGTTGTAGACTTAAGAGACAGATGCTGACAAGGAGAGAAGCCTAGGAAGAAATCAACTCTGCCAGGATCTTGATCGTGGACTTTCAGCCTTCGGGACTTGGAGAAAAGAAATTTGCTAGCCTGAAACATAAAAATGATAAAACAAAGAGAAGCAGTTTGTTATCCCAGCAAGTTCTCCTACCAACAGTCAGAGCCTTACAAGAAAGAAATGTGACCTTGAGAGTGGGAGTCAAATTTGTCACTGGACACCCCTCAGAGACTTGAATCTGCAGGATTCCTGGATCCTCTGGGCCTGAAGAAAGGTCCACAGCTTTTTGCTAGAGGGGGAGCAGCAACCTCATTTGACTATGGTAGACTTGTACAAATGCAAGCACAGAAGCTTAACAGGAGATTTATGCTATGGTTTATATGTTTTATTAGACCTTAAGCTGAATAAAGCTAAGTAGACCTGAGAGTTCCGTCTGTGAGAAGAAAGAATGATTCAAATTCTCACTGCTCCATGCACCACAGTGGCATAGCAGTTTGGTCAGCCACCATCAGCTGGCGCAGTCCACATACACCACAAGGACCCGGGGTCCTGTCTTGGGGACTGGGGGAACAATCAAGATGCACAACTAAATAAAATTGCTTATTCCTCCAGTTTCTTCTTGTCTGCCTGCCTCTGTTCACCTTTATTCTTGCCTGAATCTTTCCATTAAAAAAAAAAAAATCTCACTCCCCAAGATACGTGACCACAGGCCATCTACTTAATGGATTAGCTCCCTCGATTTTCTTATCTGACAAAAAGTAGTAATGACATTATAATGTATGCAGTGTAAAACTACTTCACAACGAGGTGCCTGACAATTATAATCTATTAGATTCTTTCTAGCTCCAAATGTCCCTGATTCTATTAATGGGTAAGAAATCTACCACCTAGTAAAGAGCCCTGTTAAAAGGTAGCCCGGCAAGGACTACAGAGCCAAGCTTTTCCTTTTTTTTCTGTTTCTTTTCTTCCATTGAGAAGGAGATGAAGTCAACAGCTGTTGAAACAAACAAGCTCACTTAGTGAGATGAATAATATCAAACTATTGCTCAGATGAAAAGAGCAGCTGGCTTCTTGCAGAGGCATCATTGTCATACACACCCTCACATTTGGGATCATTAGAAATTTACATAGGGTGAATAGCACTGGAAAACTATATTTACTTTTCCATAAATCATCAGAAAACGCTAGCACACTCAGTGAGATATGAGAAAAGAAGAAAAAATGCACACATACAAGAGCAGATGTGTATTTTTCATGTGAATGTGAGGGAAACTGCTGGAAATAAATCTAAGCTTTCCCGAGACAAAGAAGTGGCAGGCGTTCAAAGGAAGATAGATGCTTAGAGGAAAATGGGGAAGTGAAGTAGAGAAAAATGTGATCTATTTAAAAGCATAAATTAGTGCAAATCTTTTAGATAGAACTAATTATTCCTAGGACTGTAGAAAGCACTATCACAGGAGGTTAGCATTTCAGACCTATGGGCGTCTAAACATTCACCTCCAAATTTCATTAAGTTTACTCTTATCTGATTGTAAAACTCCAATACAGAATATTTGTAAAATCTAACCAATAAGAAAAAAAAATCCAAGCCTCATAATCTAGTGACAATTAACTCACAATACTATGTAATTCTTCTAAGCAAATGTTCCTATTTTCCATGCATTCTAATGTAGAGGGTATCAAACACTATGTGACGTTTTCAATAAAGTCTTCGCTATTCGTTGTTCTCATATTTTTCAATAATTCAAAATACTTTATATACATTATTTTTATGATGATACAATTCTATCTAATCCTAAAGAGAGCTGGGCTTGGGCTGGCGTAAGATGAAGCCTGTAGGGTATGTGTCGTGAAGGGCTCTGCTCATACACTGCTTATGAAAGTTAATCTTGGATTGTAAAGTTCTTTGTCTACATGTTGGCTTTGGTCAGGTTCTCCTCAAGAGATTTGGGTGGATATTCTTTGTTAATAATGTAATGTAGAAGGAAACCAGGGCTGACTGAAATGCAGAAAGTGGGTAGGAAGGAGAGAAGACAGCTATGGTTATAATGTGGGCTCAGCTTCAGGCTCATCCATGGAGATGGACTTTCAGACACTTGAACCTGAATGTTAGTCATTGCCCAGGTACTACTTGAAGAGCCCAAAATTCACTATACATCCCCATATCTCTACAGAGTTCTCCAGAGTCTCAGGCATAGACCTTCAGAAGCAAAGAGCAAAACAAAGTGTTCACAGAAAGAGCAAAAAGCTCCGGTTATCTGCTGATCTATCAACAGTGTTCACTATTGCTATGGACTGAAGACATCTCCAAAATTCATATATTGAAGCCTAATCCCCAATGTAATGATATTAGGAGGTGGGGTCTTGGGGAGATATTTAAGTCACTGAAAGGGATTAGCTTTCTTATAAGAGACTATGAGAAAGATGATCTCTCTCTCTTCACCACATCAGGAAACTACAGATGAAGCAGGAAGCAGGCCCTCCTCAGACACTCAGTCTTGTGTCTCACAAAATCTTTTCAACCTTCAGAACTATAAGAAATCAATTACTGTTACAAAGGCAACTCACTCTAATCTATTTTATTATAGAAGTTCAAACTGTCAAAATTCTCACCATGGTGTGCCCTAGTGTTATATTTGCCACCTCTGACTGAGCTCAGTTCACATAAATCCCAAGGAACTGGGCTTATGTCCCAGGTCCGGGGGAAACAACAAAGATGAACAACTAAATAAAAATAAATAAAAGTTTTTCTTCCTCTTCTCTCTTCCTGCCTGCCTGCCTGCTTCTGCTCACCTTCATTCCTGCCTGCAAGTTTCCTTAAAAAAATTCTTGGCTTGTCCTGCTGGAGTAGTAGTTAGGTCAGTCACCTCCGAGGGAGCCATGCCATACACCCCTGGGTTTCAGACCTGATTTGGGGCCTGGGGGAAGTGGGGAAGCAATGTGAACAACTAAATAAAATGAAATGGGATCCTTCCTCCTCTCTCGTTCTGCCTGCACCTTTCCTTAAAAAAAAAAAAAAAAAAAAAATCACTTAAAAAATTCGCACTAAACTATAGATAGATCTGGACACTTTCACTTTATATCTCTCATAGCCTGCAAAAGATTTTAATATTAATGGTAATGCTATTGGATTCAATCCATTAGAAACTTACATAAAAACACTATTATTAGCCATTTTACAGTCCAAGTCATTTTTATTTGAAATCTGAAATAGTTCAATCTGCAGAATTCAGAATATTTTGTAGATGACTTTAGCTACAGAGAAAGTTTACAATTCAAAAATTATATGATAAACATGTATTTAGCTCTGAGGTTAAGGTACTCTGTATGTAAAGGCAATAACCATTCTTAAATTTAATTGGAATAATTTCTTTTTTAAAAAGTAAATCATCAGTCAAGTTAACAGGGAGGTAATTAAAAAAAATCATTGAGATTGGGAACGGCAGTGAGATACTAAGACTTTCCTTCACTTTCTAACAGATGGAAAAGAAACCTGCATCTCCATATGTTGATTTGATGCATTAAATTTATCAATAGAGGTATAAAAATTCCCATAGGTTATGCTTTTCTGTTACAGCTTAATTGGAAACATTTTGGGAAACGAGGTCAAAAGGGGATATGAGAATAGAGAGAGCTTATCCCAGGAAGTTGAGCTGGTATTACTTACCCATCAAAGTTTGTGCAGAAAGTCTCCAAAATATTATAATTTCCTCTTGTGGTTCAGGCCAGAAGTACTAAGTGCATGATCTTTCTGTTTCCAGGCAGAGTAAAGAGAAAGAAACTAGATCTTAAAAACCTGGAAGAATATATTCTTTCTGGAAATCTAGTCACCTTTTCCACAAATAATGTCATTGACCCAACGTTTAAGCCTCACAAAATAGGAGAAGGAATGAGACTAGATAGTTTTTGTCACACACACTCCCTGAGTTGGAAGAGAAGCACAAGCCTATTTGTCTATAAACAAAAGCAGAACTATTAGAAGAAAAGCAATTTTATGCTTCCATCCCTGCAAGTCTATTTCACCCCGTTTTTTGTTAGGAACTGATCTGTGGGAGTCTTCAAATTCCATCAAGAACTCCAATGCTAGATGAGAAATTCATGTAACCACAGAAAACATAATTATCATCTAATATAGATCATGCACTATGAAAGAAGTTCAATGCAATACAACAGTTATTTGTATGAGATCCATAATTAGCCTTATGATGCCCCTTTGATATTTAGAACCATGAAACACTCTCCCTGGAATGAGACACTGGTTTGTCATCAACATACAAAGAAACTCTTTATAGTATCAAATTGTATGCAGTGAATTCAGAGTTAATACAAAATATATTTTATATGTACCCATTCCATGCCAACTAAGTGCTGTCTTTCTTAACATGTTCTTCTCATATGCCTAATTTTTTCCCTTTCTTTATACAACACTCACAGAAAAATTGTGAGATGCCAACTACAGACATCTATACATTTGAGAAGAATATCTTTGTGATATGAATTTGGACAAAATAATCTGGGAGAGGGTGAAGCTGAAATTTCACCAAAGATAGCAAGTTGAGAAAGTCAATGAAACACTGTTGAGTGTAATCATCATGTTCTCTTGTCTTACCATTATAGGAAATGTGGCACCCAAAATACAACTAAATTCCTCTTCATTCTAACATAAAAGAATCAGGATCACCTAAGTCTCTGCTCAGGCTCCATCAGAGAGCACCAATGTGAGGAATTCTTCATGAGCAAGGAAACAAAGGACAGGAGTACCCTATGAGAGGCTAGGCACGAGCACTGACAAGAAAGGGTCTATCCAAGCAAGAGCTTGGCTTTCAGAGATCCAAGGGCACATCAAGAATGGCAACATGGATCTTCTTCAAGATGCTGGATTTCTACCCCAAAGTGAAGAAGCTGGATAGGTGGGGGATTTCATGCATTTGCAGTAAACAAAGTACTTGGAATCAAGAATCAAGAAGTATATTCCAGGATCTGGAAGTAGCCTGACAGAGCAAACCTTCAGGGAAATAATGCCATTTTTACACTATCAGTATTTTACCAACAATTGGAAATGTATCCCAATGACATTGAGATGAGGGAGGGTGGAGACAGGAAGAGAGAAAGACAGAGAGACAGAGGGACAGAGACAGAGACAGAGGGACAGAGAGAGATATGAGGCAGAACAGTGAGAATGCATACCTAGTTAAAAAAAATTGCTAGAGAAAAAGAAGAAAACCTAAAACAAAAAATAAAGCACATAAAGAGATTCAAATGCAACACCTCTCCCTCAAATAGCAATAATAATGATAAAATATTATGTGATTTAAAAAAAATATACTTGAAAATCTAGAGTAAATGAATGAATTACTAACATAGTACTTAGTGCCAAATTAAGCAGAAAACTTGGAGAGACCTAATCCAAGAGAAAAGATTTGAAAGGTGATTAAGGATAGGTTACTGGAAGAGAATAAAAAAAAAATGTAAAACACTTAGAAAAAAATTAATGTGAATGGCACAGGACCTATATTTATGATTCTCAACCTTAGATTTATATTAAAGTTACCTTGGTAAGCTGTAGAATATCCTGAAGCCCTCAGACAAGTCAGAATTTATAGGTATGAACTCCATACATCAGCATTTTTTAAAGCCTGTAAGTAATTCCAATATGTTATTGATTCAAGAATCATAGTCTATATGAATTACAGTCTATATACTTGTATGAAAAGATAAAAACCAAAATCTGAAGGGAACGCACAATCTTGGATGAGAATGCAGTTTCATGGCATTGTTAATTCTTCAGAATTAACATATAAGTTGAATGAAATTCCAATCAGAAACTCAACAACTGTCTTTAACTGTGGAAATAGATCTTAAAATTTGTATTAAAGGTAACTACCATTACCAAAGTAAAACCAAGAAAAAGGGCATGATGATTTACCAGTTATTAAAAAATATTATGAATAATTAATTCAACATTGTGTTTGTAGAAGACAGGAAAAATATACCAGTGACACAGAATCATGAATCTGTAATGAATCCAGAAGTGATATCCAATACAGATGAGAAATAACAGATGATCTATATGGTAATCAATTACATGAGAAAATGATAAACTATACTTATACAACTAGATATACATCTGTAAGAAAATAAAATTCCATTGTTTTATGTTTAGCATCAAAAACTAAAAAATGCTTTTTAATGTTTAATGTCCCATAAAATTATAAATGTATATGTATAAACATATGTAGACTTGCTGGCTGACTTCATGTTAAAAATACAAGTGGCTGGTAGTTTCTTATCTAGGATGGTTTCACTTCTCTATTTTTCTCTGGCAATTATCTCAATTCTTCCTTTTTGCCTTTATCCTTCTAAGACCTACAAAATTGTATCTCCAACAGCATTCTGTGCCATTCAGCTGCTTAGCTTAATACTTCCATTTGTTCCTCTACCAGGGGCTTTGGGCACACAGAGTTAGATAAACAGAGCAAGGATGATCTTCCATAACTTCATGTGGCACCTTTTATGATCCCTTCACCACACGCTGAACATCAGGGCATGGAGACCACTTTGAATTTAGAATCCATCACCAACTCTAGTTTCATCATGGCCAGTAGAAAGCAACTGCTTTGCTTTTCATTTATGCAAATAGATTTTCTCTCTCCCTTTCCAATAGAGCAAAAATTATTTTCCATAGTAAGCTGTTAATTGGTCTGTAAGTTAATTCTGCTAAATTAGAAGATATCTATGATGAATTGGCTTCCATATATTGGCTAACTCCACAGAATAGTCTGTGAAAAACTATTCTGACCTTGATTACCACAGTGTATCCATATGGAAGACCCATGCATGCTTTGAATTTAATTTCATCTCACACTTAAACACCTGTCAGCATTTATAATGGTATAAATGCAGAGGCTAAGAGTAACTTAACTAAGGCTATTTTTTGCTCCTTTATTAAACAATTTTTGGAATTTATATATCCAGATAAGTTCTGCCTCTCCAAATCATCCCATGACGTCCCATTGCTGCTAATAAGAACAGATTTGTTGCTTTTTTCACAGAATTTTCCTTAAATCTTATTAAAGATTCTTTGAATCTCTTCAATAGTCCTTTGAAACAGTGTGCAACAATCTGAAAAAGTTTAAAATCATACAGAATAAAACCTGGATAATAATATAGACTAAGGTTGTGTGTATGTGTATGTGTGTATGTGTGTATATGTGTATATTATAACAAAGTTGGAAAAATTCCCTGAATAATATTGTGTATATACCCACATGTTCATATAACAAAAGAACAAGACCTAGTTTGTTAGGTGTCTCAAAACTTTGTTTTGAACATATGCTAAATACTTAGCATTTCTAGGTAACTGTATTGAAGCCCACCACTCATTTGGGTTATAATTCATTCTGGGGGAGATTATACTCGCTGTCTTAAGGTCACACCTTTTGAACACTGCATTGAAGCTTAAATATCTTTATTTCTCTTTTTTAGACTCACAGGGTTTCTTCACTGCAGTCAACCTATTCTGCTCAACACTTCCCCATGGGTCTTGCTATCTCCAACTTTAAAAAGCATTTTATGTTACAAATACCACAGGTCAAATGAGCCCCTAGCCCTCTGTCAATCTCTGTTAGCATTTCTTTTGAGGCTTGACTCTGGATGCCTCTATAGGTATCTTCCCTTTAAAAAGAAAAATGTTTATTTGCAGCAACCCTTGCCTACGAGATAGCAAAATTAATTGTTGTTTCAATACAATGGGCAGTAATCAGTTGAAGTAGAGACTTTGAGGATCTCGTTCACCAGACTCAGGATCTAACTGAAGATTCATGGGCGGTAAGCAGCGGACTAGCTTGCAGAGCTCATGCACAGATTTCGGTCCTATGTGAGAGGAGAGCTCTCAGAGCGTAATTTGCATAAGCGCCATGACCCTCAACTTTCTAGTACTTAAAATGCCTAGACTCAAATATTGAGTGTATTTCTTCACAGCTGTGAGTTCCCTAATAAACTCAACTCCACTGACCTCTGGACCCCTGTAGCCCATGGTCTTCATCATTTCTGGTCTCTTCTGCTTCACTACTCTTTCCTTAGGTATGTGTTTCAGAACTTAGAGAGTGTATTATGATGTATTTTACTTTTAAAATGCCAATATCCTTATTTTGTCACACAGATGACAAAACATATCCCTGATACATTTCCTTAAGAATCTCAAGGATAAATTTCTGATAATTTCTTTTTTTCATTCCTAGAGGCAGTGTCCTCAAAGTGTGGTCTGCAGACAGCAATAGAAGGATCATCTGGGAATTTGTTAGAAATGCACATTCTCAAGCCTCAGCTCAGAGCTGCTGAATCAGAAACACAGGAATCTGTATTTAAAGCAGTCCTTCAGGTGTTTCTGATCACACACTCAGTCTTAATAAATGTCCCTTAGGTTGATCCTGATAATCTTTCTTCTCCAGCTAGTTAAAATTAAGGAAACCCAACAAGCCTGGGCAGAAAATGGGGGAAAATACAAAAAATATGGTAGGAATTTGAAGTCCATGAGCAATTACAGGGTACTGATTTTCAAAAATAAACAAAACTTACCTCTTACTTATCTCATGCTTTTTTTCACTACCTTTATTGTCTCACCATGATCATGATTTCACATAGTATGCTGACTCTTTGGTTGCCTTCTGCAAGGTTGTATAGGTGTCCCATGAAAAATCTTTAACTTTCTGTTCTTTAATTTTACTTCAGATTATGTTTCACAGAAAACCAACCATCACTGCAAAAATGGTATTATTTCTAGAACCTTGCATCACTTACAGAGTTCTCTAGCAAAACCTGCCTCTTCACTAAAGTAGTTTTAAATTTCCCAGGTGGTTCTGATGAGAGCAAAGCTGGAGAGCCACTGTTTTAGATTTCCTTCTGAAAGTCTGTTAACAATGAAGTTGTCTTTGCCTGTTTTTCAACATTATTCTTCTTAGAATCAAATCCCCAATTTCAGACCACAACAACTGGGTCACAGATGCACAAACAAGGAAAACTGAGTTGTTCCTCAATAGTGCCCAAAGCAAACAAAACACAATTATGAGGTCAATAAGCTCAGGTGCTTTCTTCCTCCCCCATATCTACCAGGATCTTTATTCTACCTTGAAGAGAGAGTACCCACCATTGCTGAAGATAATGCTCTGACAAACCTGCTAATATTGAAGCTTCAAATGACCCCAAACGTGGTTCTTTTTGAGGGAAATTTGGAGTTTTCAAAAGTTATCTGAAGAAATAAAAATCTAAGTCAATGAGTCAAAATGCTGATGGCTGGATTTCAAGCAAGTGAAGAAACATGTTTAATCCAAGAGATGTTCTATCATGTTCTGTGTGCTGTCTCTGAGGAAAGGTAGCTTGGGGATTTCCAGAGACAGCATTACTAGCAAAGGTATAGAAGGGTGGGGCTTGGAACTGAGCAGAGATCCTGGATACACAGACTTACTACTACAAGAGATCACCTAGTATACTGCCACGCACATGGTAGCCGGTCGGTGAGTGCTCACACCTTCATTAACGCTTTACTCCACCCCTAAATAGCAGCTTTCTAGAATCCTTAAGAACGTTACAAATTTAGATATTCAGGGAACTTAAAACAGTCTGATCTTGGGGACTAATATTGGCTTCATTCAATTTCTGGAACTATGCATGGTTTTCAGTCTGAGAGGCAAGTCTTTTCCATTTTTTGAGTAACATTGATGCATACCAGTTATAACCATTACTAAAGCATCCCTTTCTCTCTCTCTCTCTCTCTCTCTCTCTCTCTCTCTCTCTCTCTCACACACACACACACACACACACACACACACACATACACAAAAGTATTTTCTTAGTTTCAGGACATTCCTAACCCATAAACATCAATAAAGTGTAGATTTCAGAACTTTTCATCTCTAATTTAAAGAAAACATGAAATATAAAACTGCACAATTTTTAAATAAAATATTCAAAGCTCAGTATTTTCCACATATACTTAATATTTTGATTGCCAACTTTATTTTAAAGAGTAATTCAATAGAAAAGAGTTACCAAGAACAAAGGGATAAAGACACCTTTCACAATGGCCAAGATAGATATCATAATTTGAAATCAAACAAATATTGGTTAAACAATAAGAAGGAAGGTCAGCAGAAAGGTCCTTCATGCACGTTGTCTCTGACTATTAGCAGATATTTATTTAATCACTACAAAAGCACTATTCTGCTGAGGTCACTTCCTTCCATAGTAAGGTCCAACCTTGTGGTCATTTGTGGTGGGTCAAATACTCAAACCAGGAGTGTATCTGGCAATTTAAGTATGAAATTAGATTTCCAGTATAATCAGTCATCTAATTGCACATCCAAGTGTACTCTGCATTTATACATTTAATTAATTATGTCTTAACTGAAAACATTCTACTAGTAATGATTTGTTCTAATTTTCTTTCAAATAAAATTGCCAAGGGAGAGATTTAGTTTTAGAAATTATTTACAGAGGAGTTTAAATATATGAAAGAAAGTAAAATTAATTGATTTTCAATATGTTTCTTAAAAGGTACAAAGAAAAACAAAGACAATGCAGATAAATAAATTGGATTTCATTTGAATGAACATATAACTTTGAAGACGGAGAGAATATGCCTTTGTATTTTTGTGTACGTGTCCATTATAATATTAGTATAATTAATCTTTCAGCTGCAACTTAGATTTCTGGGTCAATGCAAAGGCCTTGTTTATTTTGAAGAGAAAATTCTCCCAGAAAGTGGCTCATTAGTCTAAGATTCCAGTCACACACATTCTGGTCTACAAATTAAAAGCGTCATTTAAATTCCCTTTATGAAAATTGTGCCTGGTAGGGTACTTCCCGCTGCAATGAGGTTTTTATTTCCATGTCTGGACTATCCAAAAGAGAAAAAAACAAAAACAAAAACAAAGAGGTGGATTTTTTATTTTTAGATATACCATGACTAAAAAATCCTAAGATTCTGATATTATCAATTCGGTAAATTTTAGCGTTTCTCATGATTTTAGCTTTGAAGCAACCGATTAACAAAGTACTGGAGGGAAAAATCAGGAATGCGGAGTTTCCAGTTATGTTTTGGGGGGCATAAATTTGGAAAGAAGCCAGAAGAGGTTTTTGAAATTAATGTCATATAATATCTTGCAATGTATTCTACAGTATATTCAAAGAAATCAATTTGTGATGCACCTGGGAGTCATAGTTCTGAAATTACTGACTTGTGCATGTAACAGTTTAGCTTTAACTTAAGGCATTTAATTTAGCATTCATTATAGCTTCTCTTCCATATTGATCTTTGCCCTGAACAAGATATCATTTCATAAACCCAATTAAACATGGAACTTACTGTAGCTTAAATACCAAGACAGATTTAATGTATTGTCCAATTTCACAGCTCAGCAATGATTCTCTTCATGCCTCACTTGCCCATAACAGTAATGTAAGTGAACAGTCTGCGCCAGTGGATGAGCTAGAAATGAAAGCGCATAAATGCTGCTGTCCTGCATATAAGACAATGCTGAGTTTTCCACCAAAGTTTTAGAAAGTTGCTGGAAATGCAATGCATACATGTACTTCTTTCTCCTAAGGTTAATATAGAACTGCTGTAATTTATACAAAAACTCATGACTAAGAAACAAGAAATATGTTTGCTGCTATATCAGTGTGTTTCGTCAGCTGCATTACTGGAGCAAAAGTTAACTGATACAAGCATTGATTTTATTCTCCTTTGTTTATCATTGATTTAGAGATGAACGTTTGACCCTGTTCTAACCAACCAAATGTATTAGCAGGTATCCTCTGGGAAGAAGTTTATGAATAGGATTTTGATTTCTAATGAAAAAAATGGATGGCAAATAAAAATACTTTTTAATGCATTGCTAGCTGTCATTTCCACAAGTATTGTTAAATAGAAAGATTTAGTTATTTTATTGCTTAAACCACTATTAGTAGCTTCTATTACCTGTAACCAAATCTCCCAAAATATGTAGTATATTCCTGCAATATACCAAGAAACACAGATCATATCTACAAAGAAATTTTACTGACACATCATACTATATTAATCATATTATTTTTATTTAAAATGCAAATTGCCATTTCTATACGTTATAGTATTCCTATATACTATAGTACCAATGTCTCATTAAAAAAAGTAGCTGGGCATGCCCTCATGGCACGGGTACAGAGCTGGTGGCTGTGGCATGGACTTTGTGGAGACAAAGGAGCTGAGTTCATGATCAAGGATGAGGGAGAACAACCAAAAAAATAATAATAATAAAGTGTTTCTTTCTCCTCTCCCTTCTTCCTTCCCTCCCTCTCTTCTTTCCTTCCTTTAAAATGCTTCTTCCTTCTCTCTCTTCCTTTCTCCCTCTAAAAAAAAAGCTGTCTAATAGCCTATTCATGACTATATTAGGCTTTTGTACTCAGTTAATAAGCTAGCATATCATCTTCAGTGAGCCATTCTCCCATAATAAATTTTAAATTTTATAAAATAGAAAAATGTGAAAAGATAAATGACATTGAAGGTAAACACATAAATTATAATATCCATCTAATGGAGTCATCAAGGGATAGGACAGAGAAATTAAGAGAAACACACAAAGAAATAATAAAAGAAAAATCCATGATGCATATCACTACCCAATCAATGATATTACATAAATTTCTTGAAAGATCCTGCAAGCACATACAGCTTTTGAATATGTGTATGCATATATATCATCATTAGTTGTATTTTCATTATCACATTGCTATTATCTCCACACCAGACCCTGGTATTCTACACTAAGCTACCCTTATGTGTAGTCAGCCTTTTCACTATTATCCTTCTTATGGGTACCTGTCCACTTTGCTCAGGCTTTCACCTCCACCCTACATCACATCTCTGTGGTGATGCACTTCTTATCTCACTTGCATTCTGCTTTTCCTTGTGGGCTTGCCTACACTTCTAGATGAACTCCTTCCTTCTCCTGTTTTTGGTTTCAATACCTGGCAAAGTGGAGTCCTTCTATACAGATGCCTTCGTTGGACAGCTTGGACTCTCAAATCTGTCTCTTCCCCATGAACATCTTTACCTCCCCTCTTTCTGAAGCCCTGCTCTACACCACTGCCCAACATGGTTGTTCTCTTTCCATTAGCCCGTTGAACTTAGACACCAAATGATGGAAAACACTTCTATCTGGATACTGTGCTCACGCTGTTTGGTTTTGACACCCCATGTAAGGTCACCTACATGCATTGAGGTAGGTACTTACCAGATCTGTTTCCAACTCACACTAGGCAGCCTCCTTATGTAAACACCAGGAACTTCTGAGTCTGTCACACCTAATGACTGTAGGTCTAAACTATGCAAGAAGGGAAGAAGAAATGGGAAAGAAAAGACAAGAGGAAGAAGATGAGAAAAGTTTATTTTGCTTTTAATTTGCAATGTATGAATTCCTCACGGGGTTGAACATTTGTTTATTGACCATTTGGTTACCCTTTAATGTGTGGTGTTGTGACAAGATTTTAACCAATTTTCTAATGGGTTGTCAGCTTTTTTTGCTTGAATTGCATGAGTTCTTTGTATATTGTGGCTATGAGAATTTTTTTAATTATATGTATTGCATAAATCTCCCAATGTGTGATTTGATCTTCCAGGTACCTAGTCATTTCTTTTATTGAAAATGGACTCCTAATTTTAATGTAGTCCAAATTATACCATCCTTCTTGGTTAGTGCTTTTTTTTGATGTTTTTATTTGCTTGGCTTCTTTTGAGAAATCTATATAACAAAGTCAAAAAGACATTTTCATATAGTATATTCTAAAATATGTATTATTCCTCTTTTATATTTAGAATTTACCTCAAAATAATTTTTGGAAATGATGCAAGATAATGGTCAATTTTTAAATTTTTATCTTTTTCACCCATGTCTGAATAACATTTTTCCCAACATTGCTTTTTAAAATAGACCTTCATTCTTATACTATCCTACAATGCCATCTTTGTAAAAAAATTCATGTGTCTATATATGTGTTAATGTGTCTCTATCTGCTTCATTCTATACCCTTGGTCTGTTAGACTAATATCCAACACCACATCATCTTTATCACTGGAGCTTTATGTGGGGGAAAGGGGATTTAAGCTAAACTTATAAAAAAAAGTTGTAAAAACTTCGTTATACTTTACAAAGATCCACACATTAACTTTCCTGAATGTTTTAATCTTTTAAAACCATAGTACAATCATCATATTAGGAAACTGACCTTAGTACTATTCTATTAACTAAGTTTCAGGTCTTACTCAAATTTTATCTGTTTTTCCTCTAACATCTTTTTATGTTCTAGGATTCTATTAAGGTTCCCATCTTGCATTTTATTCCTGCTCTTCTTCCTGCTCAGATCTTCTACATCTCCTCCAATCCATGACAGCTCTCTAGTCTTTCAGAATCTTGTCACCATTGAAGACTATGGGTTGGCTGTTCTGTAGAATGCCCCTTAATTTGTATTTTTCTGATGTTTAAATCTCATGATTAAAGCTATGATATTCATTTTGGGCTTGAATAATCATAATAAGTGGGCCTTTCTTAGTACATTACAGCAAGGAGTGATGTGATAGTATGCCCTGTTACTGATCTTTATCTTGATCCTTTGGCTAAGGCTGAGGTTGATGTGATTCTCTTCTGTAATTGTGAAATCTTTCCCATTATAGCTAGTGTCTTAGGAAACAATCCAAAACAATACAGATGTCCACTTTACCCCAAAATTTGCCTACAAATTTCAGCACCCATTGGTGGACATTATCTCTATTAATTAATATTGGGTGATTAACTAACAATTATGCATCTCTCCCTGTCAACAATTTTATTTAAAATTTTTCTTTAAGCAAGACTCCTCTTTTATTTATTCATTTACATAGTTAAAAAATTCTCTATATTCATATCATTCTATGGGAAAAATCAAGTGATAAAATTATTTATCTTCATGTTCAAGTTATTTGAAAGCCCTTCAGGATAACTGCTGGGTTCCTTCAACAAGTTCCCATTTTTTGGCCTCTATTGAGTTTTTTCAGCACTTTCTTATTTTCTGGGACCACAAATTGTTTGAGGACCATCTCGTGCTTTCTCTACACTAGTCCAGGAATTAACTATTTTTCTAGTGAGTGCTGACTCTTAATACGGAAAAAATATATTTAGCTACCAAGATTTAGATGCTAGGCATGCCATTGCTTTTTGATCCTCTCACTGGACAAAGCAAAGGGATATATATGTACATACTAACTAATACATGCTATAAGGCTAAAATAATAAAACTTTCTTAGAGGAGGGAACAGCAACCTGCATATATTCCTTCACTTCATAGTGTCTCCTTGAAATTTTAATAGGTCCAGTAAGATATCTGGCCTTTTGATTTTTATAATGAAATTTGGTGATCTTAGATTTTTGTATCTGTAGACACATACCTCTAAAATTAATTGAGGAGAATTTCACAAGCAACCTATCATCTGGTGTGACTCTTTCCATCTTGAGACAATAAAGAAGCATTTTCTTGTGAATTCCTTGCTAAATTAATTATGTGAAACATGCCCAGATTTTGTCACTTTTTTGTTATCCTACAGGCATATAAATCTAGTAATACTTACTTGGTAATAATCAATTTTCTCTTTTCTAGATTGATTCAGAGGACTCTTTCGTTGGCATTGTTGTTTTATGCCCACCGAATACATACACATCAAACTCATATACATTCTGTGTTTTTGAATCTTTGTTTTAAAGATATGAATGTTCTTGGATGGTCAATTATTGGTGGAAATACCAACACAACAGTAGAAAAATAATGCAGAAGAATATAGATTTATAAATTTGGAGATAAGAAATGAAGGAAATTGTCATTCTTAGTGTCAGTTATCTATGAAAAATAGAAAATAGGTCATCTAATGAAAGTATCCATAGAACTTGAAAGACTTAAGGTTTTACAAAACTGGAGTTTTATGAAATTAAAATAGTTATTGCTGGTGAAGAGATCAGGGTGACAACAGAATATACCTTCTGTTTTGCTTCTTAAGAGAAATAAATTTTAAAAATCTACTAATGGGACCCATAAAGGGAGTCCCACAGTGCGGTGGTAGGGCTAAAGAAATCCTGCATCTCAGAGACCACAGACTTCACTAGAAAGGACACCCAAAGAAATAAATTCATGCTTGTGAAAGAAGGTGTATGAAGAGGGACATACAGTAAAGTTCTCAGGCAGAACTGAGATAGCAGGGTGACTGACTCAGTCTCAGGCCCTGGGGAAGAGAGAAAAGAGACTAAGTGGCAGCGCACATGCTTGGTTAGTTGAAGCTTAAAGAAAAGGGGTTGAGGTTGAAACTGTGGTCTCTGCATAGGCTTGGATACTGGTAAAGAAGACAGCAGAAAGTTCTCTGGGCTGAATTCCTCCTCTTCCACAGTTCTGGATCTGTGCTCATGCAGAAAGGCATGCCAATAGCTCATCAGATAGTATTCTGACACTCGGGACTTGGATCCAGGGATAAGGATTGACTCTGATGCCACCCATAGGAACTAAAGACCCCCATATGCAGCCTACTACACAAACTCATGCAACCCTCTACCATGTCCATAGCCATCCACTAATTGTCTGAGACAGCAAGTACTATAGCAGCACAATATGAATAACCCAGATATATATAACCCAGATATATCAAGCAAATATTAACAGGCCTGAAGGAATACATTGACAGTAACACAGTAGTAGTAGAGAGCTTTAACACCCCACTCACAGTAAGGGACCGATCATCCAGACAGAAAGTCAGCAGGAAATAATGGCCTTAAAAGATCAATTTGATGAGAAAGACTTAATAGGTATCTACAGATCACTCCATCTCAAAACATTTGACTACACCTTCTTTTTAAGAGCTCATGGAACATTCAGAGGTAGACCATATTTTTGGACATTACATAAATCTGAAATTTATGAAGATTGAAATCATACCAATATATCAATCTTTCAGGATTAAAATAGCATGAAACTAGCATGCAAAATAAAGGAAAGGGTATACCCACAAATATGTGGAAAATAAACAACATCCTACTGAACAATTATTTGATCAGTGAGGAAATCAAATGTGAAATAAATGATGATCTGCAGTCAAATGAAAATGAAGCCATGACTTATAACCTATGGGATGCAGCAAAATCAACAGTTAGAGGGAAATTTACAGTAATGCAAGTCTACCTCAGGAAACAAGAAGAATTGCAAATAAAAATTCTAAGCCTTTACTATAATGAATAGAAAAAAGGACTAATGAAAGGAAAAAAAAGCATAGCCAAAAATCAGTAGACATATGGAAATAATAAATATTAGAGCACACATAAACAGAATAGTGATTGAAGAACAGAAAAAGGGGACCACTGTTGTAGGCGTGTAAATTGGTGCAACTACTAGACAAAGCAGTGGAGATTCCTCAAAAACTTGAAAATAAAAATACCATGTGACCCCATCATCCCTCTTTTGAGTATTTACCTTAAAGATACAAAGAAAATGAACGTGAATAGATAAATGCAATCCCATTTCATTGCTGCATAGCCAAGTTTGTAAACAATCAAAATACCTATCAGCTACTTAATGCATAAAATGCACACACACACACACACACACAGTCACATAATTCTCAGATATTTAAAAAGATGAAATCCTGTTATTTGCAACAACATGGATAAACATAGTGAGAATTAAGCTTAATGAGATAAGTTTGTAGGGTAAATGATTCACACCTTGAAACTCTATGTTATGATGCCATGTTCCTTAAATAACATTTTTTAAAAAGTTGTTGATAGTAAAGGGAAAGAGTTGATTAAAAAACAAAATTTGCATGGTTGCAGAATAATTTTTTGGATGATTTTGCATAAGTAACTGTAGCTATGATCTACTGCATAATAACTCACTGCAAAGCAAGTTCTGCTAGGATGCTTGCCAGTCCTCTTCTATACACCATGGACAATGGTCCATTATGTTGACTGCACTTCAGACTCACCTGGAAATCATTGAAGAAATACGGATTCCTTTGCTGCAACCCCAGAGATTCTCTTGCAATTCTTCTGGAATATAATGTCATAATCAGACTGTAAAAACTCCTCAAGTTATTCTAAATTGCCCTGAAGTCTGAGAACTACAGACTCAAATAAACTTCTCTATATTTTTCCAAAAAAAGTAACCCATCCAGGGCATTTACAAGCATACAGAGTTTACTGAAAGTTTCAAACTGGGCAAACAAATTCAATCAAAGCAAATTTAATACTGAGTTTAAAAAATGTCATATGGCCACCCTGAGTTAGAAACCTTTATTGGACCTTCGCCTTACATCATCAACGACCTCAAAGGGTATCACGGACTCAACCTTCCCCCATACCTCAATCATCTTATTTACTTCCTGTCTTGCCCAATCCTGGGAATTAACCTTCTTCTCACTCTTAGTATGCAGGATGATTTGTCTCCCACTATCAATCCAGCATCCCCCATTTTCCTCAGCATAGACTATAGCTATTCAGCACCTCTGAGAAGCAACACTCACTTGTGTTATCTCGTTTGTAGAATCAGGACAAAAGATTGATGCTGACTCCAAAGTTTCCATAGCCCAAGAGAGTCTCAGAAACACATGTCAGCTACAGATTTGCAGGATTAAAGATATTCTTTTTTCATCCACTCCATAGATAGTAACAGCCTGCCATATGTTAGGACAATGACAGAAGACAGACAAGCAGATACAGTAAAGTGTCTACAGCACAAGGGTTTAGAATTCATAGGAAGCACATAGTAGAACTATCTAAGACTAGAGGCCAGAAGGAGATAGGAATTGAGAGAGTACCAGAGGAGATAAAGAACCCAATTTGCTTCCTGTACCATTATAGAAATGTAGACATGGAGCATCACCAGGGATATTAGTAATCATCTAGTCAAATCAATCCCTTTTGCATATTATAAAACAGAAATATATTAGTCTAGGAAGTGAGTTAAGTTGCAGAAGATAACATAGCAACTGAGTAGCGGTGCCAGGATTAAATTAGAATCTGGGTTCACTGACCACTGGCCCCATGATGCTTCTAAAACAAATGACTTTCTAAGATTCTATGAGCACTGCTACAGGGAAGGGAAGACCAGGAACAGAGCAGTCAAGATATGAAACTGCATGGCTGATGCCTCCATCTGCAAGGTAATTAACTCAGCCTGTGGCCTTGGCCATACAATCTGCAGTGGCTTCTGTCCAGAGGGGACCAAAGAGGAAGATAGTTAATAAATGATGCAGTTTGAGCATAGGAAAAGCAAACACCTCTTCAGAGAGCATAGGTAATCTGAATTAAGACCACTCTAATAATCGCTAGGCTTTTAAATTATAAAGAATGTCTATCCATCCACATGGTATAACTTTGAAAAATTATAGAAGAATTGTAAGAGCAAATTAGACCTAGAAAAAGATGACTGTGGGTTTTTGTGTATGAAATAAGTGGGGAAGCACGCTGAAGTATAGCAGTCGAGTGCACGTGGACTATTTGAGAAGGAGGAAACGCAGACAAATTTACAAGAGGTCTTTAAAAAATCCAGTTTATATGGATTCATTTGATAGGACATAGATCATTTCTCAAATCACTGTGTTTACAGCTGCTTAAAAGCTTACCAAATTGAAAAAAAACTTCATCTACTGCAGCTGTTCTAGTGTCAGTTGTTCTTTCTTTTCCTTTTCACTTACTTCCACAAAGGACAAAAACTGAAAAATGCTCTCCATTCCAATTTTCACATATGCAATTATAATTCGGGAAACTTCTTGCTTGAACAAAGATGTTCTTACATTAAACCAAAACTTTCCCCAAGCATCCAGCAATTTCTTCATTACACACCAGAGGTCAGTATTGGCTTATTAATTTATTTGAGTTATTAATTTTTATTTTCTGATACAATAAAGATGAGAAACAAAATGGTAAGGATTATTGTTATGTTGAATTTTGGTATTAATCCTATAAGCAAGCATCACCTGGGTGAATATGACTTAAGAAAAAGAAAAGGAAGGGAAATCATAACAATGAAAATGGCCATTGTTCTTTAGGAAAGCACTACAAACTCATTCCAGGGGTGTTAATCACGTTTCATGTGATAGTTACTGTTTTGTGCGAGAAACGTGTATAGAACTAGCATTCACTTATGTGCTAAAAGTGAAATGTAAAGATCACTGTGGTGATTAGAGCTCAGAAGGCAAGAATCTTACTAAACTCTGCATACCTACAACAATGTATCACTTTTGAAAGGAGAAAATCATGGATAATTTGGTCAAATAAGACAGGGGCACAGTATTATAATAATGTCTGTGAGAACTCAGAGAAGTTTAAAGATTTAACGGAAAGAAAACAGCAAAGACAGATCTGATAGCTGTCTACAGATCTATTGAAGACTTTCCACAGGAAGAGAAAATAGATTAGTTGCGCTGTTCCAGTCAGCAAGGTGTAGGATTATAAAGACTGCAACTTCACGTAAGATACAATATTCTAAACAACTATAGCTGTTTCAACATTTTTGCTGGAGGTGACACAGAAACAGTTTCGGCATTAAGTATCAGGATAAACCAGATGAATGTGAGAATCTTTTACATTTAGGTTGTAAGAGTATGTGATTGTGATGCAGACTGAGCATTTTCATGGATTCCACAAATGCTTAGCTTCTTTCAATGTATATTCTAGATGCCGCTGGCTTTAAAAAGTCTCCCTGGATCCCCCAGAGCACAATTTGCTCATCAAAAGCACCTATAATATTTTAACTGAATATTGCCTTTTGTTATTTTGAAACATCAGATATTTTTGTATTACTCAGTTCTTTTTATGTCTTATGCACAAAAGAGATTCTTCCTTTAGGAATACACATTATTTTATCCTTTCTAATACCTAGTACAATGCAATGGAGTTAGTAGATAGATAATATTTGTAGACGAATAGATTTCTTTATCTATCAAGTAATGAATAAAAACACCCACTTTCCCTGGCTCCCTGATTTATTTTGAGAATCAAATGAGATAATTTGTCTGAAAGCACTCTGAAAAGGATAAAGTGTTACACAAACATTAAGGCATTATTATTATTATTATGATTTTGGAGGGGGTTGTCTCAGTTATAACTTTCCATGTCAACTTGAACATAATGGCAACCAAGGAACATTTTTTTAAATCCTAATCTGAAAAGGAATTTGCCCCTACTGGGCACAAATTATAAAGACTTCTGGAAAAAAAATATTTGTGCATATTTTTTTGTTTGTTTCTAAATAGCATAATGAGTCATGTTTGCTCAGGGAAAATGCTGCTCTGATAGAAGTAACTCACAATGTAGAAAATTGCTCTTGTGTACTTGCAGGAAGAAACTGCAAACAAATGAACTATTTTGTCTTCTCAAGCTAAGGGACTTACAGGGCATGGGTGGCAGCTGTTCAAGTCCATCTGGTCAAGAATTCACTAAGATCATAATGTGAAACTAGCTCAAATGAAGATTTGCATGACAGCCTGCAAATGTTCCTTTGGAGACAAAATGGTTTCTCAGACCAATAATCTGCATTTTTTAAAGTCTCTAAATATGAGTTTATTGAATAATTCATAACAGCTTTAAGGAACTATGCATGGTATACTGGGAAAGTCATCCCTATTACGTGACATATTTGCTCTGTTGACTTGTGAGCAGTTGTTTATAGCAAGCCTTGATCGTATGAAAATTTTTATATAGTCCTTTTATTATTTTATGAACAACATTCCAGACAAAAATATCTATCTATCTATCTATCTATCTATCTAATCTATCTATCTATTAAAGGAAACATAGGCAGGAATGAAGTTTAGTAGACAGGTAGGCAGGAAGAGAGAGGAGGAAGAAGCATTTAATTTTATTTCCATTTTAATTGTTCACACTGGTTGTTTTCTCCCTGGACCCAAGACTTGAAGCCAGGAGTATGTGACCTGCATCCTTTGGAGGTGATTGACCTAAACACTGCTCCTCCATGGCATGCCTCCAGACAAAATATTATAAGTAAATAAGAGATATGACTAGATTTTTTTTGAAACACCTTTTTAGCTCTAAAATAATATTTCAAAATTTAAAAATATGAATGTTCACACATAAAAGCAGGAATATAATTAACTGAAAGGTCATAAAAGCTTTGCAAATAGGCAAATGAGAAAGCTATAAATAATTATAATCTACCCTAATAGTATATTTTATCTACATGACTCCTTATTACCTTTTTAATACTTTAGTATGCTTTTCTTATTAGATTATGTGAAGAATGTTATGATAGCGCATATGTTTTACAGATAAGGAGACTGATATTAAAAGAAATTAAGTGTCTAATTTTGTACAACCACTATCTCAAAAATACACCTGAAATAAGCTCTTTGGATTGTGGCTTATGTCAGAAACCAAAGCTTCAGCTGTATTTGTGTCAAGTCTCTGAATACTCTAAACTCACCCCTCTACTTCTGACTTTTCTCCACCTTAGCCTTTCTATCCTCTCTAAATCAAACATATCTCTCCTATTTTCACGATCTTCATGATCTGGTGTTGGGAACAGTGGGTCTCAGCAAGCTCACATTTTCTTAAGATACATTAAGGAATCCTTGATATTTCCATCTCAGGTATGGATGGCTGCGGGCAGCCTGAACTACTTGGAACAACTAGTTTTAGAAATCTTTGGGCAGTCACTATTCAATCAGGAAGTTCCAGGGACTTCTCTTCAACAATTTAGGAAGAAGAAGGGACATCTTGGCAGATATTCCCACCAGAAATACAAACTCAAGGCAACACTGCCACTCAGGGATTAATGCTACTTCTGAAAGTTACAGTAGGTTTATGACTAGAGTCTCCTTCTACTTGTTGCAGGAAGCACTGCACTCTGCTCAGAAAACTGTCATCCCTTTAGGATGTCCAGCCCCAACTAATCCAGATGGGTGAAATGAAACAGACTGATGTTCAATTCCCAGGTTCTGGAAATAAAGTATATCTGATAATAAAGTGATTGAATGTACAACCTCTCATCCTATAGCATCAGGATTCAAGGCAGAACATTTGGAAGTTGAGGAAACAGAAGCCAGTTTCAAAGTCTATTAAAAGAAGTTCCTACTTAGGACCAGAAGACACGTATAATTAGTCTCAGGAGGTAAAAGTCTTGGGCCCTCCAAGTCAGGGTGAATATCTGGGCCTGACAATTCTCAGAAGGAACCTCTAGTCCAGTTCCAATGTAGTAACAAAATATCTGGCACACAGTAGGTTTTAAGCAAAAATTAGTAGAATATATATTTATGGACAGACAACGTCTGACCTACAGAACTATATCCTAATGAGAAAAGTTCTTAGAACTTTACATTAAACATTGGATTTCAATTGTTTGTTTTCTCTGTCTTCCAGAATGAGTTTTTAATAGAGAAACTGTCTTGTTACGTCTATTTCTCCAGTGGCTAATGTAGTCCTAGGCTTCTAATAAGTACTCAGTGCTTTCAGAATGAACAAACCAGAGAAGTCCAGTAATTATTGTCATATAGGTTGGATGATAAAAGATTAGGATTTGAAAAAAGAACTCAATCACTCAGTAGGATTTGGGTGATGGGTCCTGTCACAGATGTAAATAGAGACCAAAGCGCATGTCCAGTAGGGTAGACTAAAAGCAAGTTACATCTGTAAGCAGATATCATAAAGAGTTACAAATGAAATGTCTTATTGTCTACACATAAGGGTGTAATATGAGACAATTCATTCCTGAAGGAAAGATTGAAAAATTGGAATGAGAGTTATCTATCATTACAGAGGAGGTTCCAAGCCAAGAGGGATCCAGGACTGGGGTACCCCCTCTGGAGAAGGGCAATAGAAGATAACAAAAGAAGAAAATAGGGATTAAGTTGAAGCTCCTTTATCAAACTTGGGTGCCAAGAAACATACTAATAAGTCTTAGGAAAAAACTGAGATCCATTTAGCAAAACAAAGGTAGCACACTAGAGCGGAGGCAAAGTGAACTGGATCAAACTGGTTTTCAAATATTCCATCCTGTAAGTCTCCCCAACAATATTTCAGAATCAGTTCTAGAAGTCAAGGCTGTACTAAAAGTAAAGGAGGTTATAGGAGGCCAGATCTCAGAAAAGAAAAGACGTAATAGAAACTGGAAACTAGACCTGAGTTAATATTTGCAATAGTGGATTTGAATTGGTATGCTCATTCTACTAACAAAAACCAATTTAATTTCTTGACATATTCCAGGATGTTTATGAGAGTTAATTTCCTTGGAAATTATTTTTTTAAACATTCATTATAGCATTTTTTCACTTTAGAAAAAATATACGTTATTTATAGATCTTGGGACTTGTTGACCCATTAGGGAAAGCAGTGGGGAAAGCCTTCACAAGTACCTTCTCCAGCTCTCCTTACATACCCTGAAAAAAATTGCTTGACATATTTATATGTACATCTTTAGTTTAATATCTTACCTAATTGTCCAACAAACTAATTCAATGTTGTTTGCAATGCATTAAATGAACAAAAGATAAACTGGGTAATAGAGAGTGCAAAGAGCCTAGTGGCCCATGAAATCACTGGATTTGCAAAGTGATTTTCTTTTCTGTGCTGAAAACTATCTGAGAACAAAATCTGTTGGCAAAGCACTTTACTGGCAACCAATGGATTAGAATACTGAGACATCAGGAATACCACTCGGGGTCGAACCAATGGTCCATCCGGGCCAACCTATTACAGAGACAACATGAGATGTTTTTGACAGATCAAGGCTGTATGATGCAGTATTAGTTTATAATGATGGAAATATTTAATGCTTTTGGAACATTTCTTAGTGAACTGACATGTAACTCTAATATACCATTTTGTACAAACAACTGAATTTTTTTCAGCAGTTCTTCTGTGTTACAGCTCTATACACGTCATGCCCAATAGGTAGGGAGAAAAGTAACATTCCCCCTTTTTACTTTCAGACTTCTAGACATTCCCAAGATTTCCTAAAACCTCAAATTCTTATTGATATTTCAAACTATTCCCATGCTACTTTTGTCTGCAGCAGAAGTTCTCAATGTGTGATTCAGGCACTAACAATATCAGTTGGGAAATTGTTAGAAATGCATATTCACAGGTCCCACTTTGAATTTATTGAATCAGAAAATTTGGGATTGGCCCAGCAACCTATATTCTAACAAAGCCTCCAGATGAATGTGATATTTGTAGACTTACCCATACACCATCTGGTAAATATATTATCATTGAATTTACTGTCCAATTTAATGATATTATTAACTTGACTCATCTGATGTTTCAGTTGGCAGTAAAACCAAGAAAACCATTTTAGAACCATACAATGAGATACAAAATGGTAGTGAAGAAAGAGACAATCTTGACAGCAAAGTCAACAAGTATAAAGTAGTTTAGGGTCACTTACTGTGGGTAGGCATTGTACCTAAAAACACCACCGAATATCATATTTTAAAAGTGCAGTCTTATAGCTGTTAATTTCGTAATGATTTTTAGTCACAGAGAAGAGTGACTTGCATTTGTTATATCCGAAGTCCTCTGGTCAAAGAATAAATAATTTAGGCATTTTGGAGATGTTTTCATCAAAATAAATTTAATGTGTTTCACAATTAATAGGGGAAGCTGAGACATATGCAGAATATTTACTTGTTGGAATATATGAAGAAGGTAGACACAACATCCTTATATTTCTCTCTTTTTCCTCTTTGAAATATAAAACTATGTTGTCCATAGGCCTTTTTTTCAATATTTTTATTTTAAATAATATATAAACATATTTATATAAAGTTTAGTAATTTAAGCTTTTCTAAGAGCAGTTCATTAATATTCAATACATTTATTCACATGGTGGTATAGCTATTACCACTATCATCTTAATAACACTTTTCATATTGTAAAATCAAAACCCTACATCCATTAAATAATAACTCCCCATTGCCTCCCACCCTCACCCTGCTAACCACCATTTTACTCTCCTTTACCATGATTTTGACTAAGACTGAATAATATCCCAGTGTATGTAAATACCACCATTCATCCAATCATGGGCACTTAACACTGCTTTCACATTTCAGCTACTGTAAATAATGCTGCTATTTACATGGGTGTACAAATATCTCGTCCCTGCTTTCAATTTGTTTGCGTATATACCCAGAAGTAGAAATGTTAAATCATGTGGCAATTCTGTTGTTAATTTTGGAGGAACTGACATTTTTTTCCACAAAGGATTTTTCATTTTATATTCCTACTAACAATGTATAAGGGTTCAAATTACTCCACATCCTCCTTAATGCTGCTTGTGGTCTGTTTCTTTTATAGTATCCATGCTAATAAATGTGAGGTGATATCTCATTGTAGTTTTGATTTGCGTTTCCCTAATCAATAGGGATGTTGGGTATCTTTTCCTGTGCTTATTGGCCACTTGTATGACTTCTTTGGAGAAATGTATAAGTCATCTGCCATTTATAAACTGGGATATTTTGTTTCTGTTGTTGTTGAACTTGAGGAGTACTCTATGTATTCTGGATATAAATAACCCCTTTCCAGATAAATGATTTGCAAATATTTTCTGCCATCTTGGCATTGTCTTTTTGCTCTGTTAGTAGTGTATTTTGATGCATAAAATGCATAAATTTTCATTTAAAAAGTTCCAAGACAAATTCAATATTTATTTTCTAATTTATGCCTTCATATGATATAGAAGTCATTGCCAAGTTTAATGTAATAAATCTCTTTGCTAAGAGTTTTATTGCTTCAGTTTTTAATATTTAAGTGTTTGATCACTTTTGACAGAATTTTTATGTATGACACTAATGACTCTAATTTCATTCTTTTATATGTAGATATCCAGTTTTCCTGGGATCATTTGTTGAAAAAATTGTCCTTTTCCCATTAAATGATCTTTGCACCCTTTTTCAAAAATCATTTGATCATATGGGCTCTCTAATACATTCTATGTGACTGCCATTATGCCAATCCTACAGTTTTAATTACATAGATTTATAGTAATTTTGAAATAAGAAAGCATGAGTTTTCCAGTTTTGTTCCTTTACAGAATTGTTTTTGCTATTGCAGTCTATTTTTCATATGAATTTTAGAGTGTATATTTCTATTTCTGAAAGAAATGTCAGTGAGACTTTGATAGGGACTGCATTGCATCTATTACTTGAGGTAGTAATGACATTATGACAGTATTTGCAAATTGATGAATATATAATATTTCCATTTATTTTGTTTTTTATTTAGTTTTTAAGTCTATTTGTGTCAATTTCATTCAGCAATGTTTTGTAGTTTTCATTGCACAATCTTTCACCTCCTTGGTTAATTCGTAAGTATTTTGTTCTTTTCGATGCTATTATAAATTAAACTGTATTTGTAATTTCCATTTTAGATTGCTTATTGTTTCTATATAGAAATGCAACCGATTTTTGTGTGATGATTTTGTCCCTTACTACTTTATTATTTCTAAAAGCTTTTTGGTGTGGAACCTTTACGGCTTTCAATATCTAAAGTAATACATTTGTGAACAGATAATTTTACTTTTCCCTCTCCAATTTGAATGTCTTTTATTTCTTTTTCTTAGCAAATTGCTCTTTTGGCACAATGTTTAACAAAAGAGGTGAGAGCAAGCATACTGGCCTTGTTGCTGATATTAGAGGAAAAGCTCTCAGCCTTTCACCATTGAGTATGAGGCTCACTGTTAACCGTTCTTACACAGTTTATATTATGGTGAAGTAGTTTCCCTCTATTCTGCTTTTGGTTGGGTTTTTTGAGAGTTTTTTTTTTTTTTATTATGAAATGATGAACTTTCTCAAATACTTTTCTTGCACCGATTGCAATAAAATGTTTTCCATTTCATTCTGTTAAATTTGATTAACAGTTTAATATGATTATTCAGGAAAAATCCCCCTTGGTCACTGTGTATAATCCTTTTAACATGCTCCTGCACTCAATTTACTAGAAATTTTTTGAGGATTTTTACATTAATGTTCACAGAGGTTACTGGCTGTAGTTTTCATTTATAATAGTTTCTTGTTTATAAAACTGATTTTATTGAAGGGACATAACATAATATAATTATAAAGGTTTAAGATGTGTATCACTGTAAAGCAACATCTGTAAATAACACATTGTTTCATTGAGTTGACCACTACCAGTTCAGAACTTCTTTCACCATGTAAGTGAGCAATTTTACTCACTTTCTCTGTCCACTGCCCCCTTCATTTCTTATAACCACAAATTTGATTTTACATATTAAAATTCTGTTTTTAATTTTATTTAGTTCATTTGTTTGCTTGGTTTCTATATATGGCACGTATGCATAAAAACAAGATGCCTAACTCTCTATTTCTGGCTTATCTCACTAAGCATAATTTCCTCTAGGTCCATCCATATTATTGCAATTAGCAGGGTTTCATCTTTTTGATAGTTGAATAGTATTCTATTATATATATAATATAGACTATATATACACACACAAATACATATATAACACCTTTTCTTTATCCAGTTATCTACCAATGGATACTTATGCTGTTTCCAGCTCTGGCCATTGCAATAATGTTTCAATAAACAGGAGCATGCATATATCTATATCTATATCTATATCTATATCTATATCTATATCTCAATTGCTATTTTTGGGTAAAAATCCTAAAGTGGGATAACTAGGTCATATGGAATTTGCATTCCCTATTTTTGAGTAAAATTCACACTGCTGTCCATAATGTTGCACCAATTTACACTCCCACCAACAGTATATGAGGGTTTTAACAATGTTCATTCCTTTAATCTATGAGCATGAAACATCTTTCCGTTCGTTCATATTTTCTATCTTTTAATAACTTCTTGGTTTTCAAAATGCAGGTCTTCATTTCTTTGATTAAATTTATTCCAAGATATTTAATTCTTTTGTTGCAACTATAAATGCTATTGTTTTCCTGAGTTCTAATTCTGCAAGCTTATTATTTGCATATAAAAATGTAACAGATTTCTGAATATAAATTTTATAGCCTGCTACTTTACTGTATTTATTATTTCTAGTAGCTTTTTACTGGCATCTTTGGGGTTCTCTCTATATTATCATGTCATCTGCTAATAATGGTATTTTCACTTCTTCCTTTCCAATTTGAATATCTGGTGAATATTTATACAAAAATCCTCAACAAACTACCAGCAAGCCAAATTCAAGAACTCACTGGAATCATATACTATGATCAAACAGGATTTATTTCAGGGATGCTAGGATAGTTCAGCATATGCAAATCATAAGACGTGATACACAACACCAACAAAGGGAAAAGCAAATGTCATATATAATTCTTAATAGATGCAGAAAAAATTGGTAAGATTTAATACTTTTGTATTAAATACCTTCCGAAAATGGGTATCTATGGAACATGCCTCCACACAATAAATATGTGAATATTACAAACCAGTCAACATCATATTCAGAGGAGAAAAAAATTGAAGTTTTTCCTCTAAATTTAGGAATGAAGCAAGGAAATCCACTGTTTCCACTATCATTTAATATAATATTGGAAGTCATGGCCAGAGCAATTAGACAAGATAAGGACATAAAAAGTATCTTATAGTTTCTTTTTCTGGTTTTGGTGTCAGGGTAATACTCACCTTATAGATTGAGTTAATATGTACTCTTCAATCTTTTGAAAAGGCTTGGTAAGTCCTTTAACTGTTTGGTAGAATTCATCAGCAAAGCTATTATACACCAAATATTTTGTTGGAGGATTTGGATTACTGATTCCATATGTTTACTAGTTATAGGTCTACTCAAATTTGTTATTTCTTCATTTCATATTGGGAAGTTTTGTGTTTTCAGGAATTTGCCCACATTCTATAGGTTATCCAATTTATTGTTATACAATTATAATATTCTTCTATAATTATTTTATATCTATAGATTTAGTAGTTATGTCCCCATTTTCATTTCTGATTTTAGTAATTTGAGTCTTCTCTCCTTTTTCTTAGTTATCTAGGTAAAGTTTTGTCAATTTTGTTGACCTCTTTGAAGAATCAACTTTTGGTTAGATGATTTTCTCTATTCTTTTTCTGTTCTCTATATCAGTTATCTCTGATTCTTACTTTTATTTTCTTCTTTCTCTTGACTTTGGGTTTAATTTGTTATAATTGTTCCTTAAGTTGTAAATTTAGGTTGGATTGAGATCTCACTCATTTTTTAATGTAAGCATTTACAGCTATAAGTTTTCTCCTTGGCTGCACTTTTGCTATGTCCCATAAAGTTTCATATATTGTGTTTTCATTTGTTTCCAAATATTTTCCAATTTTTTTTAATTTGACCCATTCGATGGTTGAGTATGTTCCTTAACTTCCATAATTTTGTGAAAATTCTGATTTTCCTTTTGTTATTAATTTCTAACCAGCTCATTGTGTTTGGAGCAGATACTTCTATGATAGCTATATTTTTAAATATATTGAGATTTAATTTGTGCCTAATATATGGTCTATCTTAGAAAATGCCCCATTTGCATTTGAGAAGAATATGTATATTGTGCTTATTGGGTAGAGAGTTCTACAAAGGTCTCGTTAAATCTGGTTGGTTTTGTGTTAAGTTCTCTATTTGGTTTTTATTTTCTTTCTTTTCTACTTTTATTAATCTGTTTTCAGTAGAGAGCTTAAGTTGCAATAACTATGAGTGGTGTACTATTGAACTATTTCTCCCTTCAATTTTGTCAGTTCTCTTGCTTTATATATTTTGGTGGTCTGTTATTAGGCGTCAAAACATCTATAATTATTCAATCTTTATGATTTATTAAACATTTTAGTATTAATACATAATGTCATTCTTTGTCTCTTACAATATTTTGATTTAAAATCTTTTTTGTCTGATGTTAGTATAGATACCTGTGCTCTCTTTTGGTAACCACTAGAACAGAATATATTTCTCAGTTTACTTGCTTTCAATCTATTTGTGTCTTTTGATCTAGAATGAGTCTCTTGAAGATAGTTTATAGTTGGATCATATGACTTTACTCACTCTACTAATATTTTTCTTTTAATTGGACACATTAGTACATTCATATTTTGAATGTTTCCCCATAAAGAAGGACTTCTACCATACTGCATTTGTTTCATACATGCCTTATGAATTTTGTCCCTCATTTTCTGAATTTCTGTCTCATTTTGTTTACTTGATTTTGTAGTGAAATATTTACATTTCTTGCTAATTTTCTTTATAGCTATATTTTATATCTACTTTCTTTGTGGCTATCATGGGGATTACTCTTAACATCTTTAAGTTATAATACTATAATTTGAACTTGTATCAGATTAACTTCAACAATATATAAAAACTTGTTTGTTCCTTAATAACTTTGTCTCCACTCTTACAGTTTTTGAAGTCCCCAATATTACATGTTTATATGCTGTATGCCCACAAACATAACGATTCTTTTAAATACTTCACTATCTTAAGTTATATAGAAAATAAAATTGGAATTAGGAAACAAAGTTACAATAGAACAAAGAAGAATTTTGAAAAGGTACTATGATTTAACTAACATTCTCTGTATATATAGAAACCAGTGAAGAAAGTAAGCTAAACAAAAATAAATAGACTTTTAGTCAATATATCAAATTATTTGTTGTAGGAAGGAGCAGAGAAGGGATAGGAAAACTGAATAAATGGGATCAATTGTATAGTGAAGGAAGAATTGAAATGTGGTGGTAAACTTAATGTATTAGATACAGATTTTGATTTATAATAATACACACCTTAAACGTATATATTATGATACAATTATACCATAATAATATTAATTACATTAAAAATAAAGAAATATACTAGTCTCCTAAATCATGAAGAAAAGTCAGTTCAGGTACAAACCAATGCTATAATAATACTGGTATTTATGATTGCCCATGTCTTTACCTTTATTATGCTTTTTTGCTCCGTGGACTTAATAATCCTCAGTCTTATTTTCAAGTTTATTATTTTTTTCTTCTACCTGCTGAATTCTGTCAATATTTCCATTTTGCAAATACATCATTTCCTTAACTTTCTCCACATCCATGTTCTTTGAGCATCTTTGTTTTAACATCTTTGCCTACTATATCTGCCATGGTGTCTTTTTTAGACAGTTTCTGTTTATTTAGTAATTAACATTTTCAGCCCTGTTCTCCTGTTTCTTTGTATACTTTGTGTTTTGTTCTTGCTGTTGAAAAATGGATATTTGAATTAAATTGTGGGGTAATTCTCTCCTTTCAAGGTTTGCTGTATTTTTATTATAACTGTTTTGTTTACTGTTCTTTTTGGATTGTTGCAGATTGTCTCTATGCCAAGGATTAACATGAGCTATAAATTTCAGGTCTTTTCTAAACCTTTCATTCAAAACACATGGTCACTTTCTTAATATTCTCAGTATATGCCATTTTTTTTTAATGTCTCGGTTTTTAAATGTCTGACTTCCAAAAAGGGGATAAACATTAAAGGGGAAAGGGGAGGAGAAAGATGCCAGTCTTTTTTTCTTAAAGAGAAGGTGCAGGCAGTGTTGCAATATTTTCTCTCAGGCGAGATTAGAGACACAGATCAGAGGTTATTTTGAGAGGAGTTTATTAGCCGGGTGTCTGCAAGAGGGAAAAGCACCAACCCAAATCGAGCAGCAGCATACCCAAATGGAGCAGGGTATTTATAGCTTGTTTTTTCCAGGTGTGCAGGGGAAAGTGCTAAGTGGAACCAGTGAGCAGTTAACGCACAAGGAAGTTGTTTACAATGATTGCTTAGCAGCTGTTTGACATTTAACCTCTTCCTAGATCTCAAAAGATGAACAGAAACCCCGCCAGCCAACGTCTTCCTTATTGGGCGAGTACCTAGCATTCCAGGTGCCAAGGCCTCTGTTTCAGCAGGAATGAATGAAGTAGGCAGGCAGCCAGAAAGAGGAGGAAGAAGCATCTTTATCTTATTATTTAGTTTCATACTGGATGTTTCCCCCCAGACCAGAGACTCGAGCTCGGGGGTATGTGTCTTGCTCCTTCAGGGGAGACTGCCCTAATCGCTGCTCCACTAGGGCATGATGGATACCAGCCTTTTAAATGCCCTGAAAATCACTTCAGTGGGAGAGGAAGGGACTTGAAACAATGGAGTAGGTTCAATAACAGTGGGTATGCATCTCTTTGTCTATACTTCAGTGTTCAGAGGCAGCAGTCAGTGATCAGAGACACAGATGTCTAACATTTAGAGGACAGAGTCCTTTCTGTCCACCTTGGCTCCTACCAGCTGTGTGCAAGCTGCTGCAAGAACACGTTCTGCTGCATGGTTATGGGTGGGGAACAGGTAGCTTCTACTATGCTAGGAGCCAAAATAGACCACAATTAACTGCAACTTACCATCCAAGCCTTACTCTGGAAGTTACAAGCTTCCAGTAGATACCAGAGTTCCAAAATCATTACATCAGACAGATTCTGACATACAACTGGTTTCTAGGTTTGTTCAGGTATTTCTGGTTCTTCCTAATCTACCATATTTCTATATATTAACCTTTAAACATGTTCCAACTGATGCATAGGATAAGACTGAAGAAATTTGTTATTGGGATCAATTCATAATGGCACTTTCATAAAAATGACCATCATGGGAGCAATTTTTTACACATGGAATCATTTTTTTAACTTAAATGAAAACTTCACAACCTTTGACTTATTTTAAACTGTACCTCTAGTACCAAGAGAAGTTTGATTTTATGTTCGTGAGTATTTGTTGGGGACCATAAGCACCTGTGTTCTGCTAAACACTCATGCAGACTAGTACAGCATATGAATTCCAGACTAGTATGTCACAGATTGACACAATGGCAGAAATAATATATCCTTGAGTCCACATCCTTGAAGAGTCAGATAACTCAGTCAGTTAAGTAAGGAATTAGATGCAAAACATTGTTAAATTCAGTGGGAGAAAAAAGTTGTAATTTTCTCATATGCTTTGCCACCTATTGTCTGACATGTTTTTACCTACTCAGTTGTTCTTCAGATTTCAAATAGGATTTCTAATAATAAATGTGAGCCAATTCCATCATCAAGTTGTTCATTCTCTTTACATTTCTGTCCTTAATAATTATATGCTTGTCTTTGAATATGAAAATAATACCTTTGATCTAGCATTCATAATGCATATGCTTTGAGTTGTCACATTTTACTAGAGGAATGGGCTTGTATTGATCCCAAAGTACTGTCTTTTCCAGTCTTCCTGTGACCAATAACACCATGTATAAGACTGTCTCATGAATGTAGCTTGCAACATATCTTAAAAATAGGACAGATCAAACACATTGATGTGGGAATTCAGCACAGACTCTTTCCTTGGCAAGAAATAGGAACCAGCAAAAGAGAATGATTACCCATAATATATTTAAATATATACTAAAATTTATCTTTAGAAAAATCCAAAGGACAAAAATGAAAACTATATAGTACCATAAATCTGCAGCTATGAATACCTGGCAGATAAAAGATAAAATTGACAATCCTGGGAGCATTGCAATGATCATATTGTCAGGAAGGATTAACAGTGCATTCTGAAAATAAGAGAACAGGAGAAAAGAATGTCCTGGTGATACATGAATTTAAAATACTCCGGGGCATGTCTTGAAGACGACAAGTCAACCTAAGGGTATTGGAACAAAGGGAGGCAATTCTGAAAGAATTAAAGATACCAGACATGGGATCCAAGTTCAAGATTAACTCAATGTTTTTGATCATAGATATTTTAAATATAAAAACTAATTTTATTATTATGAGTAGTTCATATTCATTTTTAAAGCAAATTTACAAAAATGAATAATCCAGAATATAAAGTCCCTTAAATCGAGTTGTTTAAATATATTTTTACTCTAGACAGCCCTGTATCAAGGTGATAGTTCAAGATGTAAATATTAACAATGTCCCTTTAACTCACAAAACATCACCATTCTTTGGAAATTGATAAATTGGTCAAGAAGTGCAACAGAGAAATATATAGTGGCTGTTCATGCTGAGGCTGACACCCTCTAGGAGTCTAAAGACAGCTTCTTATTTATCTTAAAGAAATCACCCTTGTCTTTTGATAAAATTCATCAGACAATTATAATATGAGGTTAACTTTCTCTGCAAAAAAAAAAACAGAATAACTATTCTTCCTTTCTTTTTTTTTTTCCCTTGTATCCATTTCTATTTCCTTCTACCCCCAAACATTTCCTACATGATTAGTGTGTACCAACAAAATGGCAGGCACAGACCTTGAAGAAAATAAAGATGACTAAGATGGAGCTCTTGCCCTTGAAAAGTCCATAGTTTAGACATGCAAACGAAGAATTAGACAGCTTGATGAATGCCATAATTATGTATCTAATATCATTAACAGGATAAAGAAAACTGAACAACTAATTTTGACAAGAGGAATCAGAACAGCTCTACAGAGAAGACAGAGAAAATGGTAATTGTGATATGTTTGAAAGTTGTTGCTTTGGAGGGTGGGAGAGAGTCTTTGCGGCACCTGGACAAATAGGCCCCAGGGTCTGACTACATCATGGGAAGACTGCAGTGTGGAAGGCAGGAAGTGTCATCCAGACTGCACCCTGTTCCCACCTGCTTACATTATAATTCAATGGTTTTTATGTGCTTTTATGTGTATTTAAATATGTCATTACTAGCTGAGGAAAATAAATATAATGCCCCTGAAACCATGCACTTCACTTGTTAGTCCCCTGCCTTTGTGAAAATAATCTATTTTGATTTATTCAACATAGAAGAAGCTTATTTTGTCCCAAAAGAATTCTTCTTTCACTCTATTACATTGTAAACATCCTCCTGTTTTAAAGTTTTGGCTTGCTTGATATCTTTTGGGAGGTGTGTGTGTGTGTATGTGTAAAATATTCTTAAAAATCTACTCTATTGCTTTGGGTATTTGTTAAATATTTCTTTAATAACTGAAATATGTTTCTCTTTGGATACTTCACAATAAGCTTACTTTTATTTTTATTATGTATTGTACTATAAAAAATTGTTAATCATCTTTCCTTCAAGTTAGAGGTAACCTGGTTATATTAATCTGGATAGGTTATGCTATGCTATGGTAACAAATCCTCAAATCTCAGTGACTTTAAAATAGCAAGCTTTATTTCTAGCTCATACTATATGGTCATTGTATATCTGTTTTATCCTTATTCTAGAGCTCAGGCTGATGGAAGATATATCATTTTCAATCATGGTGGTAAGGGAAGAAGGTTCTTCAACATCTCAATAATTAAATGTTCTAGCCCAAATGTTCTGACACACATCATATTAAGCTGTAGCACAATGCCTAGAATTAGTTACAAAGCCACACTCAATTTAAAGGCAAAGAAGCAGCAAATCTTTCAGTGCTTGTGCCAGAAATATTGGGGGTTGTGTGGGTCATTTTGGACCATGGTTGTGGTCTAACCCAGTAGGTAGTATGTACATATTCCCAGTAAGGCAAAAGATACAGTTGGAAGATGTAGTCTTTGACTTTGGGTATATGAGGGAGTAAGTACAAGTCCTAGTGGAGGAGAAGGGGCATGAAGAGGGATGAGATATGCGGAGGGTCAGGGAAAGCTGCAACAATGATGGGATTGGGTCAGTACTGCAGCTCTAACTACTCTTCTCAGAAGAAGTCTGATCTGGGAGAATCTTGGGAAGGTGGGGCATAAGTGGGGACTGGCAGGGGGGTGCTGGATGAGAAACACCTGGATTGCCCAGATGGAGGTGCTAGAGGCCCCTTATTCCAGATGCCTCTATAAAGACCCTGTCTCATACCACCTTCCAGGGAAACCCTAATATTAATGGAAATTTCACCACTCCTGCTTTCAGCAGATCTGCTCCAGTTGAAGTGGAAACCTGTTCTGGTACTAAGGTTGTACAGGGAGGGACCACTAGAGGGGACCATGGGAGAGTGAACTGTATATGCATGAGCTCCAAATATATCATTTCTAGGAACCCCAAAGACCTAGGGAGAACAATGCAGACTCTTCTGATGTGGAAACCTGGGTCCCCAATCTGATGTCTGCTCAGGCCCATGGCCATAGCAACCTTAATATGTCTTTCCATTGCACACATTTAAGCCAGTTGTTCTTCTTGGTAGCCATAAGAGGTCTAAAAATTTCCCAGGAAATTATCACTGACCATTATGGAATCTTTTCACTGAGTCATTTCTTTCTTTCTGAAGATAAAGCCAACAGGATTTACTCATAGGACATAGATATAAAAGAAACAGACATAAAGGGTGAAGTTGAGAGTGTTCGCTGGAGTAGATAGAAGTAGGGTGGGACTAGGGTGAGGCAAATGATGTGTTGAGGGCACATAATTTAAGGAGGTTTTCATTCTCAGGGCATGCAAAAGCAGGCTTGATACTTGATGACATTATGCCTAAATGACTCACTTGTTAGTTCTATTCCTGACTAGGAAAATGATATCACCATGAAGTAAGTTGGAGAGGCTGTGCATAAGCAGGTTTAGTGAGGGTGGGGTGAACATCAGAAGTCTGGTTCAGGATATGCTTAGTTTGAGATGGCCATTGAACATCCAAGTGGAGGAGTCAAGTGGTCAGCTAGATCTCAGATTCTGTATCTCAGGGGAGCTGTCTAGACTGAAGTACATTAGTGAGTTATCACAAGAACAGATGAATTCTTGAAGACAGTGAGTAAAGATAGACAGGTAAGAGGAGAGATTCAAGGACTGAGGTATGAAATACTTGTATCAGTCAGAAAGATGAAGAGGAGACAGAAAAGGACCTTAAAAAAATGGGAGCCAGTGAAAGAAGGGAAAACTAAAGAGCCTGGAGGTCTGGAAGACTAGAGAAGAGATGGATCAAAGTATAGGAAGTGATCAACTAGACGAGTTATATATTAAGTTAGATAAGGATGGAGACTAGAACATTGGTGTCCTAGGTTGGGATCACTGATGATTTCGACTAAAATCTATATTGGTAGAACAAACCCTGAAAAGAATAAATACGCTGAACAGAAAGGATGAGGAGAAGGGGAACTAATTTAGAAAATATAAATGACTTTCAGAAGAGAGGAGAGAAAGGAAAGTTGGAAGCCACAGGGAACAGAGATCCAGTATTCGGTGCTATTCCAGTTTCTCAAACTTGCACGTAACTTCTCATCTCTGGGTTCAGCATTGGGTCCTCTGAGATTCTGATTTTTCATAAGGCAGGGATTCGAGAAAACAAGCACTTTGTTTTGACAGGTGAGAAAGTTCTCTAAGAGATTTTTCTACCAAGACACATGTGAAAGGAAGTGGCAACATGTGGAAATTCCACTAGGATCAGCAACTTTTTCTCTGAATTTGTTGATTTAGAAATCATTTGTCTGGCTTTGCAACTGAATCATCATTTGCTCTACCACTTTTCCTAAAGTCTCACATGCTGATGCTAGTTAAGAATAATACATTTTACTCTGTCAAGTTTTGCTTAGCGCTGAAGATCTAAAAGTGCATTCAGAGGTAATTTGAACAAACTCTTTCAAGATAGAGCATCTTTTAGTAGACCCACAGAACAGTAAATATAACTTGATAATCATGCCAAACATTTCTTTGCATTGTAAAATTGAATTGGCAGCTTTGCATAATAAAGGGCTAAAATTATGAACCACATAAGATTTGTCTGAAACTTGATTGTTCAGGCTCAAAATTCTCCGCTGAATACTCTTATGCGCTTGCTTTTGTATTTATCCATTTTCATGTGACTGCTTACAGCAGACATTTAATTTTTTATCTATTTTTATAAAAATAAATTTTAATAAATATGCCAAAGCTACTCCAATAGCATCCATCACATGACATGTATTAGACAGATACATATATTACCATCATAATTGACATACCAGCATTTATGAACCTGGCTCTTTGTGGAAGCATCAATAGTAGTAATCCTTTACAGAATGTAGTATTTTGTGATCTTTCATTCCTTTGTCTCTTGCTATGTTCTACAAAGTATTTATAAGATGAGGTGCTTTTTTGTGGTACAAAATGGGCAATCATCACGATAAAGGTATAAAAGAAAGGAAAGTAGTGTGAGGATATTGGGACATTTCCATTCTTTTCTAAGGTGTAGGTAAATTTTAGTCCCATGGAAACTCCTGGGCAGAAATTTAGCAAGAATAAGATCATTCAGTGCTAGCTTCCCCAAGTAGAAATCCTGGAACAGAATTATAAAATTGCTGCTTACTAATTCAATCCACTGCCTTCTAATTGAAATTAGGGAATTAGAAAGGGGCCAGGAAGGACCTCTGAATTCTTCTAATCTAATCTCTCTGTGCAGATGAGAAAGGTGAGCAGTGTCGTTTTGCAAGCCACTCTATGTGACATAGGAAAAACTAGAATCGATGTTTCTAATACTGTTCCAGATGTCTAGCTATTACAGCACACATTTATCAAGCAGCTAGTAGGTACAGAGCCTCATTCAAACCTACTCTGAAAGATAAAGTATTGTGGAAACCCACTATCTCTTAAAGAACTCATGGCCCATTATCAAAAGATAAGATAAAAATTTTAGTATCTAAATATAGGATTCATTTGTGAAATGCCCTCAGAGTTATCCAAAGGCTTATGAAAAGAAACAAAGTTTGGGCAAAGATATGTAAGTCTCTAAAATGAATTCACTTAAATAGAGATTAATTTGTGAAGGTAAGATTTCAATAAAGAGAGATGCAGAAGAGGATGGTAAGCCTGGCAGAGGCAATGTCATTAGCAAGGACAGGAAAGTACACAGCGATGAAAAATCAAGTAGTCTAATATGATTGGATTATAATTTACTTTCACATTTTCTGTTATATTTACTTCACATCTATAAATCATGGCCATATTCAAAAGGAATTTAAAGATCAAATCAAATAGCCTTGTCTTAAGTAGTAACTCACTGAAGTCACTAAGCAGAAAAAAAAAGATTGAACACCATTCTCTGAACTTGGTGAACAAAAGCAAGTTGTGCATCCTTCACCAAAGTTTGCTATGATTTATGAAAAGAAAGGAAAAGGTGATTTGGCCTGACCCCTTATGTGGGTCATTTGTCTCTTTGATTTTAAATCTATCCCCTACCCTTCTCCTGTTTTGCTGGGAAATGCAAAGTCTTACTTTCACAAACCAGGGTCCCTTCACCAAAAAGCAGTTAGGTTCAGCTAATAGGGGCAGGAGGGCACTAATATCAAAGTTTGGAAGCAAAGGAGGAATCAAGACACCTCTTGCTTCTCGCTATACAAGGCAGTCTCTCCAGAGTAGTCACATCTCCTCTCCCTTTACATCTTTGTGGTACAGTTGCTGTCATGGTTCCCATTCCAGCGTGGAAGTCTCAATATTTTCAGCTCCTTCTCTCTGGTTTCAGGTCCTGTGGGGCAATGCCGGTTTATAGAACCTGGTAGTATCAGAGCCTCCTTTTGAGCCCCAGTTCTGATAAAATAAGAGATTTCCATCCTGGTATTAACCTCTGGATACTTCAGTTCTTCATTTGCCCTTTCAACTATTCTAACACAGGAAATTAAATATTCATAGACTAGGAATGTGAAAAAATTAAACTATCTGAAGCTGTAATGAGAACCAGGGACTCGAACAAGGTCACATTGGATTTTTCTTTTTCTCCATCTCTCAACTTTCTGCCCTCTTCCTGAATTGTCTTAAGGTCAGCCTGGCTCTTTCCATAACCATAAAGATGCCTGTTGGTTGGCACAATTCTATATCCTTGGGTTCATAATCCAACAGAAAACAAAAGACTGTCTTGTCCAAAAGTCCTAAATTAAATCTCAAGGTTCAAGCTTACTGATTCAAGCTGGACTCCAGGGGAATGCAATTGTCTGACTAGCCCTGGTCACTAGGTGATGAAGTGCTATTTCAACCTCTTCTGAGCTTTATTGAGGTAGTGGTTACTCAAAAAATTGGTAAGAAGCAGCTTACAGGGGTGATGCTGAAAATTCTCCATTTTCCCTTCCATATTGGCTCTTCACTCTTTTCTGACCTGAATTTTTATTCCGGGAACCTGACCTTTGACCTCTGTCCTTGTCCTCCTTTATAACAAATTTTTGAGTTAAGTGCAATCAGTGGAGCATATCCTTAGGTGATAAGAAGGGAATGGAAGAACCCTGGCAGGTAGTGATTTGGTAGGTGCAGGATCCACCACTAAAACAATTTTGTGTTGGGCCACTTTCTATCCAAGTTTCTCCTATGTTGTGATAAGACCTACCATCTCCCTTTCCCCTACAGGCCTGATGGTGGCAATAGCTTTTAATCATTGTTAGTTCCTCAGTGTTTCACTATTCCTCATGGATTCCCTTAACTCTGTCCATATGCTAAATGATCTCTTCATTCAACTCTTTTCAGTTACTTGTTTTGTTTTCTTTTATAAGATTTTATATATTCTTATGAGACTTTCTTTTTGAGAGCAATTTTAGATTTCACAGCAAAGTAGAGGGACAAAGAGATTTCCCATATACTCATATATGCAGAGCCTCTCCCTTTATCCACATCCCCACCAGAGTTTACATTTGTTATAATGATGAATCTATACTGACAAGTCATAAACAGGCAAAGTCCATAGATCATATTAGGGTTCACACTTGGTATGTAAATTCTATGGATTTAGAAACAACGTAGAATGACTTGTATCCACCACTATTATCATACGTGGTATTTTCACTGCCTTAAATTATTCTGCATCCTATTTGCCCCTACCCCACCCCATGTCAGTCCTTGGCAACCAAACTGATCTTTTTACTGTCTCCATAATTTTGCCTTTTAAAGAATGCCATATAGTTGAAATCAAATGACATGTAACCTCTTCATTTGGTTTCTTTCCCTTTATAATATGAATCTAGCTTCGCTCCATGTCTTTTCATGACTTGACATTCATTTCTTTCTAATACTGGATAATATTGCATTGTCTAGATGTACCACAGTTTATCTATTCACCTAAGAAGGACATCTTGGTTGTTTCTAAGTCATGGCAATTATGAATAAGTTTCTATAAATATCCCCATGTGTATTTTTGTTTGGACATGTTTTCATTTCCTATGGGTAAATTCCAAGGAGTGCAAATGCTACATGATATGGTAAGACTATGTTTACTTTTGTAAGAAATCACTAAGTTGTTTTTGTATTTACACAAGAATTTTCCTCCTTACTCCCTTCTTTTCTTCACCATTCTTTCCTTCCTCCCTCCCTCCTTCCCTCCTCACACTCTCCCTCTCCCTCACCAACCTCTCTCCTTTCAACTTTTAAATTTTCATTTAAGTAACAGCAAACACAATATTATACAGGTTTTAAGATGTATATCATTACAAGTCAACATTTCTAAGTTTATCACCAACTGTGCAATTTCATCCTTCACCATATAATTGGGCCCCTTTACCTAATTTGCTATCCCCTTCCCCCTTCTCTTCTGGCAAACAGTAATTTTATTTTACAGACTAAAAGTCTATTTTTGGTTCATTTGTTTGGTTTCTCTATATACCACTTATGAGGAAATCATACACTGTTTATCTTTTTTCCTCAAATTGTTAATAGAAGATCTTGTTACTCCACATGCTTGTCAGGCTTGGTGTTGTCAGTGTTTCAGGTTTGGGGTATTCTGATAGATATGTAGTCATATCTTGTATCTCACTGTTGTTTTAAGTTGCATTTTCTTGATGCCATATGATGCAGAACATATTTTCATATGCTTATTTGTTATCTATGTCTCTTCTTTGTGAGGTATCTGTTCAGATCTTTGCCCATTTTTAATACATTTGTTTTCTTACTGTTGAGTTTTAAGTAATGACTCATTTTAGAATGCAAACCAACATTTTAAAAAACTTGCTGAAGATCACACAGCTAGTAGGAGTGGGAAGTGGAGAGCAAAGATTGGAAGTGGAACTCTGGTTTGTCTACTACAAACCAAAATGACAGTGTCTCTCCTTTTGACAAGTATAAAAAACCTAGAAGACCTGTCCCACTGCCATTTGCTTTGTCTGACTATAATGGACTGGCAGATGGAGCTTTTAGCCTCTATATTCAAAATCCTTATGTTAAAGAACAAAAGGAAACAAGATGGAGAATCTTACCTCACTTACTGCTTGCATTAGTGAATGAATTCAGTTGTCTTTGTTTTTCTTTCATAAACACACTCCATTTCTTATAGTGTGTAAGGAAATGGGATCTACCTAAATCCATCCAAAGAGTAAGTTTTGCAGATATAATTCGTTTCCTCTTCTCACACCTTTCTTATAGTAAATTATTAGTTAATATATAAAAGTAAAATTCTTGCCCCTATTTTTTTGAAATACCTAGTTTTGTGTGGAGTTAGTAGTCTCATGGAACCTTGGTCTCAGTGAGCTTCAGTTTTCTGAGGAAGATCAACAGGGGACACAGGAGTCATGAAGGCCCCCTCAGTGGCCACAAACTATTACTATAAACACTTTTTTTTTTTTAAGGAAAGGTGTGGGCAGGAATAAAGTCAAGTAGGCAGGCAGGCAGGAAGAAAGGGAGAGGAGGAAGAAACACTTTTACTTGTTTTTTATTTAGTTGTTCATTCAGGTCTTTAACCCCCACCCCCACGTTCCGAACCCAGGCCCTTGGGATGCACGAAGACCAGCATCCAGTGGCCGCCTCTACTAGGTCACCAGGACGTGACAGTAACAGACTTTTTAAAACTGGCATCACTTCTTTTAATTTCCCACCACAAAACTTGCTGTAACACTGGCTCCATGGCAGTATAATTCCGCAATATCAACACACCAACTGCATCACAGCTTGTCCAGGGCCCCCCGGGACCAAAAAAAAATCTCCATGTCTGAAAGGCACAAAAACATATACGCAGGAGTAAATAAATCTGACCCAGAGGGTTAAAGTTCATAAAGTTCATTCTCACTTCATTTCCATAACACCTTTTTTTTTCGAATATACATTATGAAATCAAGAAGGTAGGTGAAAACAATACCAGGGAGAGGGGTCCCGGCGCACTGCCAGTCCCAGAAGGCAACGCAGGTGTGTCCCCACCGGCCACAAGCTTATCCTCCGCCTGTCGTGCTCTCCCCACCATGCTCTCCTTGGTCTCTTTCCACAGTTAAAGGCTACTGTTACTTGAAGCACGTGAGGAAAAACCTTAGCAACCTAGCTCTTCCACATTTTTGCTAGAATTATGCTTGACTTCCTCGCCTGAGTTGGGTAGAAACATTAAAGAGCAAAGCCAAAGCCGGGTTACCAGGTCGCACTTGGGCCTCCTGGGCTCCGGGAGCTAGTACGCATGCGTCCCAAGACTCCGGCTGCGCCATGAGAAACGAATCAAGGGTGACACTGACAACAACCTACCAGGCACTAATAGTTTTGGATTATTGGTCAGCCTTGATGTTCAAAGACGAATTCCTATAACCTCCGATCTCCAAACAAGGAACAAAGCCAAAGCCGCACCTCGAACTCCAGGGACCATAAATAAGATGCACGCAAAGGCTTCAGCTGGTAATGAAGGACTTGATTCTAAAGAAGAACGGTGTGGCTGCAAAGGGGCAGAACTGGAAATGAGCGAAGATTTCCTAGATATCTTTTTTGAAACTTTCAAATAAACATCTTAGATGACAAGGATGATAAACCTGTTCATTTTGGGGACAAATGTGGATTGCTTATTAAAATCCACGGGCGAATGATTCTATTGCAAACGTGTTTTTTTGCTATCATTGTGCTATTTTACATGAAAATGAAAAAAGGAGCTAAGATGTGCCCAGGGTACAGTGATCCTGTGCAGCTATTTGAGCAGTATACACGAGGTTCTCTCTTCATGTGTAGCATTTTTCAGGGGTGCAAGAGAACATATTTGTCTCAGAGAGATTTAGAGGCTCATATTAAGCGCGAGGCTCATATTACCCCCCATATGACAGCTGGAAAACCTGTTTCCCATGCTTCACATGAAAATATTCGTCCTCTTGCCCCACCACCAACTGAAACCCCTGACCGTTCTGTAATGCCGCCAGATCAGCACGGTAGGAGCCATATCTTGCTAGAGCAGCACATCATATCACCTCTCCTTGCAACAGGTGCTAGACAAGCACTATAATCAGCCACATGAGCACATATTTGTGCTCCTCCAGCAGACTGGTCCATGCCTCCACCTTCACCTCTTCGGATAGTCAGGAAACTTTTCGTATTTCAACAAGACACAAAAATTTAGTAACTGCCCCTATAGGGTGACTCAAATTTAGGTGCTAGAGAGCCACCAACTGCTCCTCATCATTCTGAATATCAGGGTAATCCAGTGGTCTCACACCCTCATCATACTCTGCATCACCCCCATCGTCTCCACCATCAATAAGTCATCCAAAGCCAGATCCTCCCCAAGCTGCAGGTACTCCTCACTTGGTTTATAGCCAAGCTCCACCTCCACCAATGACCTCTGCTCCACAACCCCTCCCCCAAACATATTATTGCCCAGTCACCATCATGTATGAATCATCCTCCTCCAGGACCTCCCCCACCTCAGCATGGTGGTCCACCTGTAACTGCACACTCTCCTCACCATTATAATCCTAACTCTTTATCCCAGTTCACTGAAGATCAAGGAACTCTGAGCCCTCCATTTAAACAACCAGGGAAAATGAATCCTGGTATATGTCCCGCACCAAGAAGGCCACCACTTGCTCTATGACTGCAGGGCCCAGCTGTCAAACCCCACTTCCTGGACCAATCATCAGGATCAGACAAATATCAGACAAGACATAGACTGTACTACTGATGATAATAGCATTTTGAACTGAAACTGTGATGAGGGAAAAAACGAACAAACTTATGTATAGTCAATATTTTAATTAAGCTTTGATGGTTGAGGGGAAGGAAAAAAAAACCTCTTACTGAGGTGACTGCAAAACATTTAGGGTCTTGTCTTTTAAAATGACTCTAAAATTGAACTTAGACTTGATTTCAAGTACTATACTGTAGTGCAGATAAGTGGCTCTATTGAGTACAACTATATTTTAACAACTTTGTTCCCCCAGTGTGGTAAATTCATCCATAGATGATCATTTGTAAAAAATTTGAAAACATTTCTCTTTGTTCCACTTTCTGAAGTTTTCTTTTCTTAAACCTAATGTTTATTTTTTGTTGTGATACGTTTTGTTAACCTGTGTAAAAGGATTAAATTTCAACATAATTGTAAAAATGCTATTTTATGTGAATTTAAGTGCAATCACATACTGTTTTAAAACCTTATGTTTTACCACTAATTTCCCAAAGTTACAATAAAATCCTAAAAGTGAAAAAAAAAAAAAAAGAATACCAGGGTAAAAGTGCAATTAAAGGCACAGGCAGGAAAGACAAATCTTCTGATGCCTCTGAATTTGACACATTGGGAGCCCATACAGCAAAGCAACAAGGAAAAGTGGACCTGCCAGGTCCTGCTGAGAGAGAGAGCAGCTTTCTGCTTTGCCTTGTCCATGGATGTGGAGAGTCATTGAGAATCCAATAAGTGAGATAAAAGAGCAGTGTGGCTTGTGTGAAGAATCCAGCACAAGGGGGTATTTATATCCAGGCCGGGCACTGACTTTTAAGACTGAGGAAGACAGAAATTTCGTTTAATATAAGGTGTCAAAATAATATATGCAAAATTATGAAAATCTGTTTCTTATACATAGAAATGTTCCCACAATAGGGAGACTTCTCTCCACCAGTGCAAATTCACAATTGGGACAAATTTATTTTGGGGAAAGTTTGGAGCTGAGAAGGACTAAGTCTCTTTGTGGGAGAAGGCCATGGTAAGAAAGAGAAAGATTGGAGTTATGGGCATCACAAACCAAGAAAAGTAAGAAATTATCAGAAACTGAAAGAGGCAATGAAGGATTCTTCCTTAGAACCTCTAGAGAGAGTGAGGTTTTGCCAACACCTTGATTTTGGACTTTTGACCATAACTGTAAGAGAATAAAATTCTGTCCTTTTAAGCCATCTAGAGTTAGCAGCACTCTTACAGCTCTAAGGAAATTAACTTGGGGGTGGCAGGGTGGGTAGGAACTGACTTGAGTAGGAAGACAGATTTCATAGAAAGATAGCTTAATGAACTCTACAAATTTACACCGTACTGAGTAAGTGAGAAATCACTTCTAACAAAATCAAAGAGCACATTCCAATTGTATTTTTATATCTGAGTTAACTACAGTAGTTAACTCTGAGATTTCTCTAAAAACCACCTTATCAGCAACTGTCTGGCTACAGACCAAGGATAACTCTTTAATTTTTTAATATGAAGATTTAATATTAACCACATGAACATTAATTTAATAAATTAGTAGATGTTATTTAATAAATTAATAAAATTGAATCAATTTCATACTGAAGTAATTTAAATAATATATATTATTGTCACTTCCTTTAGGTCCTCAATAAAATAATGTATTAACAGTCTTCAGTTGTACAGTATTTTATCTCAATACTACATCACTCTGTTAAATTTTAGGCTGAGGGAGAAATAATCCTGCAGCTTCCTCTTGGGATACTAGTTTTGGATCCAGCTTTCGAGAGGGTTATTTTTGAAAATTCGTATTTATGGAATTACTCCATCATTATCCGAGTAATTAAAAAAAATAGCAATATTAATTATAGCCTAAAGGATGCTTATCTAGGAAAATTTTCAGGTCGATATGGTAAGACATATAGACTCTTACATTTAATTTTATAGAATTTGATCATTAATGTCATCATTTTACACAGAAAAAAAAAATCAAGGAAATTAAGAGATTTACCCATGATTATACAGCTACTAATGGCAGAATCAGGAACTGAACACAGTGTTATCTAGTCTCAGGGCCAATCACCACACTGCTTCTCTCAGAATGTGCTTAAACCTGTATGCTGGGATCACTCCCCTTCTTGAACTAAATAAAGGCAAACACCATATGTTTATTTAAAAAAAAAAAATCAAAAAACAATTACTGAGTACTTTTCCTGAGCAGGCACCGTGAGAGTAGCCACTAGTTTATATTCCAAGCTCAGAGGATATATTGGCTAAATTTAATAATTCCTTCTATTCAATTAGATAATCTGACAGAACTGTAGGAAGTAATTTTCCTGCATTTCTACTCTTAAATTTGAGAAGTAGGTTGTCCCTGCAAGATGGGATAAAGTAAGAAGGAAAAAAAGTGGCATAGCTCTATAACTTTTTCCAAAATCAAAGATCCCTGGACATACGTTTTTAGTGCAATCCAAGGAGGTCGCTTATGCTTCCAAGCTATCTCATTTTAAGCATTTTTCAGTAGGAAAACAAAATCCTGATGCAACAATATTTGAGTAAGTAAATTATTTAAAATTTCATAACAAATGTGTCCAAAATGGGTGGTGGGAAATTAGGATTAGAAATAAATTTTTACCTACTATTTCATTTTTCTAATTTTTAAAATGGTGGCAAACTAACCTAACATAAAACTTATATATGTTAAGTATACTCATATTATTGTACAAGCAATCTCCAGAACTTTTTTACCTGCAAATCTGAAACTCTATATCTGTTAGATAACTAACTATATCCCTCTGACCTCAGCCCTGGCAACCGCCATTCTTTCTATTTCTATGAATTTCACTACTTTAGATACCTTATATAAGTAGAGACATAGAATATTTGTCTTGTGGCTGGCTTATTTCACTTAGCAAAATGTCCTTGGGGTTGTTTTATGTTGCAGCATGTGTCAGAATTGCATCTCTATTTATGGTTAAGAATATTCCATTGTATAAACCCCATCGGTTTTTTTTATTCATCCATGTAAGGATACTTGGTGTTATGAACATAAACATCATTACTATTTTTAATCACAATTTAAGCAAATTCTATTTTTAGGATAGTTCTAACTGAACAGAACATGTTTTGTTTCAATTTTAATCAGTATTTTATTCTTAGGTGAACCAACAGTTATTTAGAGAATGAGGAAAGAGTCAGTGGGTTTCAGTTTGAGGTATTTGTTCAGTGGGTGGTGAAGACTTTTACTCACCTTAAATCTGAGAATTTTTGAAGACTTCACATTACACATTAGTCATCACATTTGTGTACAATGCGTCTATGTATACAAGAAAAAGAGATAAATTCCCTGTGTGTGTCCTTGTCTTTTCTGGTGGGAATGAATAGCAAGAGAGCTAGGATAATACTTTAGAAAAATAGTGGCAAAACATAGCCACTTCCTTTTACTCCCTCTGCTATCTTACTGAGACACCATGTAAAAGGAGCCAAGAGGATACCATGGAGGAAGAAAAGTTTTCAACAAATGTTACTGGAAAATGAGACAATCACCCTCTAACACCATTTACAAAAAATTATTCAAAATGGACCAGAGAGTTGGTCATAAGACTAGAAGCTATAGAATACACAGAAGAAAACATAGGCAATATGTTCCATGACATTGATCTTGAGAGATCTTTGGGAATTCCACTCCAGTTGCATGGGAAACAAAACAAAACTAACCAAGTGGATTACATCAAACTAAAAAACTTCCTACCAGTAGAAAAACTTTCATCAAAGTTAAAATACATCCTATTACTCAGATATATACTTTCACATTATACCTCCAAAAAGAGGTTAAAATCCAAAATATATTAAGAACTCATAACACTCAATAAGCAACAACAGAAAAACAAGCAATCCAGGTAAAAATGAGCAGGAGATCTTAACATACTTCTCCAAAGAGGACATACAGATAACCAACAGGTACATGAAAAGACATTCCTTATATCTGGATATTAGGGAAATACAATCAAAATAATAATAAGATACCGATATCACTTTATACTTATGAGAACAGTTATTATCAAAATACTCAAAACAAGAAGTGTTGAGGAACATTTAAATATAATGGAACACTTATACACTGTTGGTAGGAATATAAATTGGTGCAACCATTATGGAAAGTAGTATAGAGATTCCTCAAAACATTGAGAATAGAAATTCCATATGATTTAGCTACCTTCTCGCTACTTATTAAAAAACACAAAAAATGAATCAAAAGAGATAAATTCACAATTATGTTTATTGCAACATTATTTACAATGGCCAAGAACTTGGAACAACCTAAGTACCTAAGTTCCTGGATAGATGAAGGGAAAAATAAAATTTGATATCTGTGTGTGTATACACATATATAATGGAAAACTAGTCAGTCCTAAAAAAGACAAAATCCTGTGATATGAGACAACATGGATAGAACTAGAGGGGTTATTCTAAGTGAAATAAGTTAGGAGAAAGACAAATACCAAATCACCTCACTCATATATAGAATATAAAGAAACAAAGAAAACAAACAGACAAAACAAAATAGAAATTATCCCTTGGACTTTGACAATAGAACTGAGTTTACCAGAAGGGAAGTAGGCACAGGCAGGAGCAAAGGATAATAGGGGTACAATGGACTGTGGTGGAGAGTATTAGAAATTTGGTGGTGGGCATGGTGTGTGATAAGTGTGATAATAGCTGATGATGAGTCAACCTGCATATCTAAATTTATTTATTTGTTTTTGTAAATTAAAGTTAGGTACATACACTATATGTTATATACATAAAAAAGATATCATATATTTTAAAAACACATACAAACTCCCACATAAACCTTAAGTGCACTGTTAAGTCATTTTTGTGACAGGTTTATCTCTTCTCTGTGTCACTGGGTCCTTCCGGGATAACACTCTGAGTGTAGCCTTATTGGTTATCAAGTGTGCAGGGTACCACCTCACTGGGATGAGGTAATACTTCTGGTCTCCAGCCAAGAACGCAGACTAGTCTAGATGGGAGGCAGGGCAGGCTCTGCATACCATTGATTCCTTCTTGAGGAACTCCTCAGTACATACACATTTCCCCAGGCTACAAACAATGACCCAATTATTTTTCTAGCAATCTGAGTTTAATGGTTCAAATATTCTAACTTTCAACATGCTGAAAACAGTAAAATTCCATTGTCATTTGTGTTTTTCCATGCATTCTCTTTTGCTGCACCTTCAGTCTTCATCATAACTGTGAAGTGTTTTTGTCTTTAAGCTGTCAGGAAAAACAAGTTGGCCTCTTTGACTCAGTTGAGATATGGCTGCACTGAAATGCGTCCAACAGGCCATTGCCATAGTTGCTGTTTATACACTTTCTGTTTGAGCCCAGAGTCCAAGGAGATTTCCACTTGTGTAGGTTGCATAAGAGCTGACAAACAAAGCTGAACTGGATAAGAGTATAAAGAAAATAAAAGAAGCATAATATGTGATAGAGGTCACAGATACTGCAGTACGGAGAGCAAGATCGTGACAAGGTGAAAAGAGGCTGCAAATTTATTAAGTGGCTCAATGCTTCCTCAGCGCTCTCTGCCATATCTCCTTCGCACAGGTGCAGATTTTGCCTTTAGTTTTGCAAAGATTAGAGCAAGAAGGAAGCTGCTTTGAAAAACAGGGAAAACAATCAGTTTCAGGGCACCGGCTTGTAGTATTGCATAATGTTATGGTCCATACATCATCTTATTCTCACTCTGTGCTGTGTGTATTGCGGAAGCTTAATAAATGTCGGTTGTATTGAATCACTCCACTCTGTTCTCTCCTCTACTAATTAAATCAACACCACATACTGCTTGCTATCTCTTGAGTAATCAATATTTTTGCATCTCTTCATTTCTATAACAAATATTCCCAGTCTTAACCCGTCACCGGTGGGGGGTGCTGCTTGCACCCATCCCCCAGCTATGCCACAGTCATCCTCAGGTCTAATAAAGGCAACTCTTTTTCCTTTCTATCTCCCCACTGCTGTCAGTAAAAGGCCCTGAAGATAAAAGGCACATTGCATCTCTACCATTTATTATATTTACCTTTCTTCAAATACAAAGCATCATGTTTCTGCTTTCAAGAGGAAAAAAAAAGGAAATCATGAGTCATCACTGAAGACCATGAATTTTGGATTCAGACTGATCTATATGCTAATCTACATTGTGTTTCTACCTGTGAAACTATGAGTAAAGTTATGTGCCCTTTACAAGTTTGTTTCATCTTCTGGAAAACACTAATATCAACTTTAAGGCTGTTCTGGGAATTCAATGAGAAAGCACATGTGCACTGGGGTAGCAAATGTTCTCAGATTACAGTCAAATGCTGGTGAAAAATGTAGCTTCTTTGTGTTCTATACCCAGTCTCATATTTGTAAATTCTACCCCCAAATGATAGTAAGGTAACCATGATCTTGGTCTGTTCCAGCAACTGAAAGTCATTTAAGTAATACAATCTATTTTTTGATGCTGCTCAGATTTTCAGATTCCCTCCCGTTCTCTTCATTTTCCCTGGATGTCACCAGGCATAGGCATGGGTTTACTCTGTCCGTGCAGTAGAGGGCATGCATCCCCTGCAAGCAAGGTCTCAGATTCCTGCTATGCCCTGCTGTGAACAGAGCAGCCCACCTTTCCCTACCCACTTGAGTGCTGAATGATGACTCACTCTTCCTATTCTGTGGGGAGTACATTTTTGGCTGCTACCACCAGAGTCCATCATTCCAGGAATTTGTGTGTGTTCTCCAATTCCACCCTCACTTTATCCTGTTTGCTCTGACTCTAAGGCTCTGAAAATAGTACTGCATCTTATTCAACATTCCTGGGGCATATAGGCGCCTTTGCATTTCTGTCTGAGTGCAGATGATGGGGTCATGCACTTTAATGGATCCTGCACTCTCCCCCATACCAGTGCTTTGCTGCTACATTGGCCCTAGCTTTAGCTGTAGTACTGACTGTTCTGGAAGTCTGCATCTTCCCCAATAGTCTGCTCTAGAAAGTAAACTATTCCCTTGATATTTGTATGCTATGCCCTACCTTTTTCTATGTTCTTAAAAGACTCAAGCAGCTGATATATCACTCGAGGTGGGACAGTGTTTTTTTGCTCTATGTCTAAGACTTAATGACAGGGATATGCTCTAAGAAATGTGTTGGCAGGCAATTTCATCATTGTGCAACCGTCTTGCTAGGTCCTAATTGTTGTAATGTTGAGAAAGTCTAGCTTCAGTTCTGGTCATTAAAAGTTTCTCCATATTTGTTACAGGATTTTCTTGAATATTGCTTTCAGTGAAGCAGATCCTTTCATAGCTTCAGTCACCTTGTGCTTATTCTTCAAGATCATAACTGTGGTAGAATGAGATATGCCTGACTGATACACAGTAGCTATCACCTATTTTCCACTTTCATAGTTCTTAATCACTTTTAATTTCATTTCCATGTCAATCACTTACTGTCTTTTACTGGCAACATTAGCAGTGGATTTCATACATTTAGTGACCACTATGAAGAAAGCAACAAGAGATTAAATCAAGCAAAGGGGAAATGTTGCTATCAAAGACATGGTAAACAAGAATTATGAGGCTGCTGCTGGTGCAAAAATGCTTTGAAATTAAGATGGCTAAGTCAATAGGCAATAGGAATTTGGGGACCACCCTTATAAATGCATCATTGACCCAAATGTAGTTATGGAGCACTTAACTATGATTTTCTTTTTTCTTCTAGTATCCCTCAGAGCAGAGGGGGTAAGCTTCTCTTTTCTCTCTCTTTTTTTTTTTTTTCCTTTTAACTTTCCTTTCCAGTCTGAATGGATCTATGGATCTTGTCTCACATCTTTTGTTCCCCATTCCTAGCTTTCTTAAAAAACTCATAATTCTGCTCAATTGACAGGATGGGATGTAAGGAAAGAAATCAGTTTCCCGTAAGAGAACTTAGGTGAGAAAAACTGTCTCCAAAGTCTTCTCATTGTTACATTTGGAAAACACCTGAGACAAAGCCCAGACTCTCCTATAAATTCATTGTAGGCAAATCATCCCACTAGATGGCCATTTATATGCAAATTTCAAGCATTATACTTTGAATTAATGAATAGAAAACATCTATAAGACAATCACCAGGCTCATTTCGCCAGGTCACCATCTCCCTGACTACCTCCATAGGTATCTTGGTTAAATAAAGACATTCATAGAAGGCTTTCTGTTGGCTGTGCCACACATCTTCCTGAGTAACCCATGCTAGTCTGAACCAGCAGTAACCCTTAGGAATGTTCTCCAAGTTTACCTGGATTCCAAGCAAAAGAGAGGTACCAGCCTCAGAATGTGCGCTTCTCTCTGTTTAATTGTGACTGACTTCTAATGATTAGGAAAGGAACCCAAACTATAAATGCAGCTTGTCAATCGCAACAATGTGTCTTTTCAATTTTTGGCGAATAAAGACATGAAAAGGTAATAATTTGAATACAATTATAAATATAAGTGGATATTTTCACAGCTTTGCTTCAAGGCTTAAACTCTTCCAACTGATTATTAATTGCCAGGAAATGTCTACCCGGTCTATCATACTGTCTTAATTAAGCAAATACACAGAAATTATATGGGGCTGGGGCCTATGAATTCACCAGGTGTAATAAATTCTGAAGAAGCAGTAGTTACAGATGTCCCAGGGTGTGCTAATCATACATACGAGCTAAGGACAACCAAACAAAGATACTTTTTCCTCCTTTCAACCAATTGCCTCATTTTTTAAAAGAGATATTAACTATTCCGTCTTTAACCCTCAATTTAGGTATCTTATCTTTCCAGAGAATTCCTTAGTCTCCTTCTAATGCATTCTCTTAGGTTATGGTAAGTCACCATCACCATCCTCTGCACTCCCACTGAGAAACAGCAATGCAATTGTCCAAATTATCTTGTTATATATTTGTCTCCTCCGATAAGTAAGTCTATGGCCTAGTCTCACCTATGCTTTGTTCATCAAAATAACATCAGAATTATGTAAAATATCAAGCCCCAAAATAGCTCTTGAAAAATAATTGGTTAAGTAAAATGTGCAAAATCACCCTTTTGAGTTATCCAGAGCACTTTAGCAACCACTGGGTCAGAAGGAGTTATTTTATTTTATTTTTAAATGCTTAGGAACAGAGCCCTCAGCGAGCAAGTTAATTCACTTTAGTTAATTCACTATTTTTGTCAAGGTGAGAACTAAAACATTTTGGATTATATTCCCCATTGACTCCTATGTTTTCCATAATGCACTCCTCATAGGATTTCACTAGGGGACTGGGTAGAGGGGGTCCACCAATAAACAGCAGAAACCTAGCAGGCCTCAGACATGTCTTAAACATGAATGAAGGAAATTGAGAAAAGAGAACAGAAGCTCCTGGGATGATATATTTAAGAGCCTGAGGAGGTGTATTGCTTTGAAATTACTGATCATAAAAAATAGTTCCTACAAATGGCATGCTATATGCACCCTTCTGTCTGCCCCAATTTAGTTGGTAACCCAGAGAAACAGAATTCTACTTCACTACTTGAAGCTTATAGAAATGTCAAGAATAAAAGGGATGGCACATTTAGAATTCCTGTGCAATCTGAAGCTCCTACTTAAAGATGAGAGGAAGAGGATGCTAAGAGTAAACAGACAGGGGCATCAAGTAGGAATAACATGTGACTCAACGCTTGTCTGAAGCAAAGGAGCCCACATATTCATTGCTTCAGAAAAACTGAAGTGCTTACCTTTCTGAGGTCAAGACCTTCCAAGAAGAGAGATTTTCAGCCATAGTAGATGAACACTTTCTCCAAGAAAGGATATGGCTTCCTTTAAGTCTGCAGACATATTTAAAAAAGAAAGGAAGAAAAAGAAAATGCAGTCACTGGTGTTCAGAGAGGAAGGAAGTCTAAAGTGACCATATTAATGACTACAGTGTTGCTCATTGTGATAATGTCACATGGATTTGCATCCTAAGGAAAGGCACTGGGCTTCTTTGAGGAAGATTCACTTGGCTAATGACTGAATTTCCCTTTCTTTTGGAATTTGAAACAGCAAAATCTAAGACTCCTGCTTCATGACCAAGATAGCAAGGGATTAAACGAAGCGAGACATTTCCTGTCCCAAAGGACCTGAAGGTGTGTTGAGAAGATGGTTTAAATAGATAAAAGTCACCCAAGAGTGACTCTATGTTTGTTATAGAATGGCTAAAAAGTTAATATTTTCATGGATTTCTGCTTAGTGATGAAGTTTAGAGTGTATTTATTAGATATTAAGCATACTCCATCTATACTCTGCTCATTCCGCCTGAATAGGGAGGCCGGGGCATGGCACTGTCGTTCAGGCCAGCACACTGAGGTGCACTGCTCTCAGGGACCACATCAATTTGTTCAGGGATGCCTACCTTTGGTCTCATGAGGCTTCTTTCAGGACCCCTCTCCACTGTCCTGTCCTCTTCTCTCCTAGACAGGCACCCAACTGCCACTTATCTTCCAGGAGAAAAACAATCTATGTGATTGTGAAAGTACATGGCAATAGACACTAGTGGGATCATGTGAGAGGATTTGGTATTTATAAAAGAGATGCATTGGTTCTAACAAAGAGAGAAAATACTGCTCTTGGAGTTAGGAGTGCAAAATATGATCTGGGTTTGTCTCTTATAAATGTATCTTCTTCAGTAGCTCACTCACTCCCAGACCCCTAACGTCCTCATCTCTTCAGAGTTGGGATCCCAAATGTATTGCAAACATTCCTAGACCAGTGAGAAGTGGCCACAGGAGTAGACAGCCTAGAATCCATTTCACCTGAATGATAGTTCATTTGACTAGAAATACACATATTTCCTGGAAGTCCTTCTTTGCTAAGTGTGGGTATGAGTAAGCAAAATGTAGGTCATACCCAATTATTTGACTTCATTTGTGATGATCTCATGACAACTTGAGAAACACAGGTTATATTAAGTAAGAAAGTATATCATTTTCCTCGTCTATTTATTTTAAATCATAACCACCAACCACAGTGTCCAATAAGGTCTAATAGCATTGTGCAGACATTTCTTGACTATGCTATTTTGCTAGTAAAATTGAGGGAAAAATATGTTGATAGTAAAAATAGAAGTTATAGGGTAGAGGGAAATAATTTGAGGTTTGCATTCTTAACACCAAGGTAACATATACTACGTTTCCTCTGGGGGGGGGTCCCTGTCAGCTTTCAGTACCTATAGTCACTGACTTCATCCTACTTATCTCTATATCCCTCACAACAGCTAATATGACTTAATGCACCAGAAGTTCAATATAATGTGCTAAATGAAAAATGAATAAAATTATAATTAGAAGTCCATAACAGCAAGGAGCGGTAATACTAATGCAGTCAACACTGCGTTCACTGAGGAATTGTTTAGCAGCCCACAGTTTGGAAATGTTATGCTCATGGGGTGCTCTGTTAATTAATGAAGAGCCAAGTGCTGAGTTCAGGAACAGGAGAAGACAATTATAGCTCTGTTGTTGGTGACACAGCTCTTTCATCCATGTGTGAGCCCTGCATAAAACCTTGGAAATTTCCATTTTAATAAAAATAACCTTGGAGAATCATAGGAGAAAGGAGAATCTGTTCTTTATCCCTGACAGGTTTCCTGTCTCCCACAATGAGGTTTTGTTAGCCTGATGCAAAATCCTGGTTGCAACCTTTGTTTACAACTGCAGACCACCTCCTAGTGCTCTATAAAGGAGACTGAAGAGAAAGTTTCTGTATTAAACTCCCACAGGTCTCCTCTCATGCTGAGTATAATTAGATTTTAGTCTTAGGTCAGAGGGAAATGGGTAATTGGGGCAAATTGCTATTGAGCCAGGTACTTTCTTATATGACTTCAATTTTGAATTCAAATCAACTTGACTTCTCTACAGATTCCTGCTTCTGCAGAACCTCCTGTCAGTCTTGGCATCTCCCCATCACTGGTGATCCAGTTTAGGGTCTCTCAGTCATTATTTCTGTTCTTGATAGATCCACTTACCCATTAGATCCCTAGCTAAGGGTTTCAGATCTCGGCAGTCTTGTGCAATTCTAATAGAAACAGCCTTAAATGAATAATTACTTATAGATTGGCAAGATTTGGACTCAAGTATGTAGTTTTTCTGACATCAAGGATCCAATCAGTAATGATCTGGGTAATCCAAGATACTTTTTTGTTTAAAACTTGGGTGGCGAGTTCAATCAAGATAACTAAGATTCATCCCTGGGTTGAAAACAGGCAAAATTTATCTGAACCACAGTGTAGAGGCTTCTTTATGAATGTGAAGATGCCAAAGAATCTGAGGTTTGCTACTTGTTTCTGTGCTGTCTTGCTTGGGGCTAGGTGTGGGTGTAGAGAACTGCCAAGTCTGAGCTAACGTAGGGACACGCTGCAATTCAGGCACTCAAAGACCACATGGAGCTAGACTGGCCCAAGGGCCAGAGAAGTGTCTGGGTATTCTAGCAAAACAACGACCACATTTATGGGAAGGTCAGACTCCTGGGAATCAGGGATTTGAGACAAGGACAACAGGACAGGAGTGAATGTCCTAAAACAACCAAGGCAAGGAATACAAGATACAATATGGTCTTTCATAGTTTTTTATTCCTACTGTAACCAATTAGCACAAACATGTGGCTTAAAGCACATGGATCTCTTATCTTATAGTTCTGGAGGCCGGAAGTCCAAATTGCGTCTGAGTAAGCCAAAATCAAGGTGTTGGTTGGGTGTTCCCTTTCTGGAGGTTCTAGGGAAAATGCATTTTCTTGCCTTTTCTAGCTTCTAGAGGTTGCCACATTCCTTGGCTCATGGTCTCTTTCCATCAAATCTTTCTCATGATGTCACTTCTCTGGCTCTACTTTTCCTACTTTCTATTTTTCTACTTTCTTCACACACTTTAAGGGCAAACTCTACCCATATATACTGAGTGAAGTCATAAGAAACTAGAATCTCAGGATCCATAGGTTTAACAAGCATGTAGATGTTTACATACACACTGTTTTTATTGCCTGATCCTACAGAATCCACTATATAGGTTTAGCACTCATTTAATTTCTGCCCAGATGATCTTCCTGGGGTATAAGAGTGAGGTATTATCTATTTTACAATCCATCAATCAAGAGAAATATCTGGACTAAAAAATTGAAAAGCAAATTTCCTGGTCCTAAAAATGTCAAAGTACAATAGTGATGTGCAGTTAAACTGATATCAAGCATTATTCTGATAGAAATATAATGAGTAGTTGATAAGAATATAGTAATACTAGCACACCCTAGTAGATAAAGCCACCAGAAGTAGTCTGTATATATTAGAGTCCCAGGAACTAGGAAAATAATCAAGATGAACCACTGAAAAACATTTCTTCCTTTTCTCTTCCTACCTGCCTGTCTATTCACCTTCATTCCTGCTTACAATTTTCTTTAACTAAATAAAGAAAAAAAAATATATATATATATAACAAGAGGAAGAAAATGCAATCACTGGTGGCACAGGGGAAAGAAATGTCTGTGTTTGAGGAGAGTTTTAGAAGGCTTTCCAGCATGAGGAATTTTGAGTTAGCAGTTTCTGAAAGAAACGTGTAGATAGTAGCAGATAGCATTTTCAAAGTGTTAAGAAAGGATTCATAAAAGCTTTCAATAACCTGTTGTTCTTGGCAAATAAGTTTTAAGTGACAGAATTTTTAATCTTAAGGAAATAATTACTCTCAGAATCAAGTTCAGAAGCAGCTATGTACCCATATCATGATGTTACTTCAGAAAAATACAATTGTTAGCTTATTCCTTAAAATGTTTGGGGCTGTTCATTTTCACTGTCTTTCTGACTGTGATTTTTGTCTGCCTTCCTGTCCCTTCCTGTTTCTCACTCACTATGGTGCTTCCAGTGTCTCCTGTTACTCAGCGGTTCAGGAAATATGGGGCCTAATGAATAAAAATAAAACAGGACTGAGTAGGTCAAACATACGGGATGGATCTGCAATTTTAATCCATATCTACTACTATCAAAGTATTATTGGATTCTAGCTTTAAATGTAGGTATCATTAAAGAAATCATTCAATATAGATATTTATAGCTAGAGAAATCTTTATGAAATAGACATGTTATAATGTTGCACAGATTACATGGCCTTTAACACCTGTCCTCCAAAAAGCATAGACCTCTGGTCCACCAAGTCAGTGTTCTTTGTTTTTGGCTTCAACCCTGATTAGGACTGCAGAATCAAGAACAAGCTTTCTTCCTTCAGTGGAAACAGGGTCATTAGCCACCAGGTGGCAGTGATTGTTAAAGGTGGCCACAAGTCAAGACTGTTCTGTACTCATTGTTCTTTTCTTCACTGTGGCCATATTCAAAGGCATCGACACATTCTAAAGGTTTGTTTAAAATACCCAGTCAGATCTTTCTTTTCTATGGGCAATGACACTATTTCAATTGCCCAAGTTGGGAATTTTGAATTATATTTCACTCTTCTATTTCCTTAGCTATTATTATATATATAATTAGTCTACTTTTTACTAAAACACTGCATTACTATATGAATTTTCTGACAAGAAGCAGAGTTTTACCTCATCATATAGTTTAGTTTATTCACATTCAGGAAACAAACTTACCAACTGATAGAAAATTTCATGCTGACATTAATGACGTTACTGAACTCAATGGATTTGTTCCCTTGGTGAACATTAGTCAAAAGACACAAATCTCACAGGTTATCATATGAAGTTGACAAAATATTATTAGTTGTTCTATTTTACATAAAGAGGAATTTGATTTCAGTGAAAATAAAGTATTTTACCAAGATGACATGGCTAAGAAGTAAGAAATATGATCTACTCTGGATCTTCAGAACTTGTGTAGCAAATATAAGCTAGACAAACTTTGAATGTTGGAGAAGCAGGTAGTCAGTTTGGTTGATTTTACTACTGGAATCTTCCAAGTCTAGAAAAACAACTCTGTTTTGGTATATAGAGAAAATCCAGAAAAATGGATGCAATTTGGTAAAGACTAAAGAACTTCTTTCTTGCCACTCAAATATAGTTTCCAAGCCTTTTTTTTTTTTTCTGGTAGCAAAAACTCTTTTTTTCTAAGAAAATTTTAAAGTCGTGCTGCTCTGGTTAAAGGAGACAAAAAACTGCAGATTTGGTTTAACGCTGTTTTCTCTAAGTTACTCCTAAGTACCTCCAGAACCTTAAAATTCTAAGACATACAGTCAGAGGGAGAAAAGCATTCATACTACTCAAAATCCCTCTTTATAAGCATCAGAAACTGATTCTAACTGATCTAGGCAAAAAGGGCATTCATTTACCTTAGTCCTCTGAAAGATTTTGAATCTCTCATAGCATCACAGGGAAATAGAGAACTGGATCTGGGGACTGTTTCTGAAATAATGCCCTGGAATTGGTGTGATGATGATATTTCTACTGCTGCTGAAGCTGACCCTGCAGCTAGACCAGCTTCCATTGTTGCCCAAGAAAGTCATTCGTGGTGTCACCGTCAGTGCCAGCAGTGAGAAGTCCCTGTGACCTCAGTGCCCTAAGGTCTCCAGTATCCATTCGATGTCCAAGTTTGGTGTGTATGACTGAAGAAACCTTGCTTTTGGGTTTTCAAAGCCTTCCTCTAGTTGCAAGTGAGGCTGGGGGAACCCAGGAAAAGGTGTTGCCTCCACCATAACTCATGAGGTAGGGGATTCCCTGAACACAGCATCTTGGCTCAGATGAAGGGAAACCAAAGTGAGTTACCATGTATATTATTCCTTTGGTTCATATTTGTCGTTCTCAATGCTGACTGCACAGAAGAATCACCTGGGGGAGCTTTGAGGACAAATTAAATAATAAAATTCTACTGAGACTAATTGAATTGGAATACCTAGAGGTAGGCCCAGGTACCCATACATTTATTTCCATCTCCACTGGGGATTTTAATACACAGAATACACAGTGAGGATTGAAAACCTCTGGCTGTGATGGTCTCAAAATACTTCCAGCTTGGCTATTTTTAGAATATCATTACAACAAGTCTACAACTTTTTGCGTTATTTCTTAGGAACCAGTCCCTCACACCAAAATGGAGAAATCTGCAGGAATGATTATTCTAAGTTTGGTCCTCCAGTCTGAAAACAAGAGAAACCTTTTCTCCTTGTCATAGATGGAAAGAATGTCTTTATTTTCCAGTTACTATACATAGCCATGGTATGCTGCCACATATCTGATTGTCTGATAAGAGATACGGTGTTTTTTGGGCACATGTTAATGGAGTAGGGGTTAGGCACAGTCCACATACATCCCAAGGTCCTGGGTTTGTGTCCCAGGACTGGTGGGAACAACCAGGATGAAGAATTAAATAAAATAAACAAAGTGCTGCTTCCTCCTCTCTCTTCCTGCCTGCCTCTGCTCACCTTCCTTCCTGCCTCCACCTTTCTTTGAAAAAAAAAAAAAAAAAAAAGGAATACAGTCTTCTGAGGGTACAAAGAAGTAAGGACTAAAAGGAAGAGAGGAAAAATGTCGCTCTGGATTATAAAGATAAGACAACATTGCTTTTCTAGAGCATGGTTATGTGCACTCCACAATTCCTCCCGCATTTATTAATTTAACCTATATTACGTTCAAGAAATTGTAAGAAGCATGGAAATATATGTAGACTCAACCAGGGCCCCAACACACAGTTCTTTGCCTCCTTGATACTTCAGTCTAATGAAAGAGATTTTTTTTTTTTATAAATGGTATTAGAGAATAACAGATTCGAGTAGGGGTAGGATGGGTTGGATTTTGGGGGGGGGTCACAACCAGTTCTCTGATGAAATAATGTTCAGGAATCTCTCACATTCATGTAGATGAGATTTGGAACACAGTCATCAACTCTCTTCCACATTTCTCCTCAAGTCAAAGGCAATTTCTTTTTCTCTATTTAAAAAGAGGAGATTAGGACAACCAGATGGGCATTTGCTCAAATGGTTTGCTATTTATATTTTGAAACATATTTAGAAATACTGAATCTTTCACAGAAATCAAAATGCACATTTGGCAAAACCAAAGTCTCTTGAGGAAATTTCTCAGGAGGTGCTGGGGCCCATCTTTCTTAAATTATGTTGGTTAATAGGACTAGATTTGTGATTTTCTAGTTAGCTTCACAGATCATTTGTAGAACCAACTACAGAATAAATATATTTCTCTTTAATTAATCAGTCTCTGCCTCATGAGGGAAAACCTGCCTACATATTCATTCTTGACATGATAGAAACACATGGCAGATGAGATCCTGGACACTATTTTCTGAGTTTGGATTTTCTTTATTATTATTACTATTGTGTCATTAGTTTATAATAGTTTATTATTATTACTATTGTGTCATTAGTTTATAAAAAAATACTATGTAAGTTTCAGGAGAATAGTCAAATCTCAGTCAATACCATACCACACTCACCAACAGAGTTTTGATGATATCACCACTATCATTTTTATCTTTCAACGCAGATTCCTTTCCCCCTCCCCAATACTCCCTCCAACTGGTAGCCACAGTCTTGAATTCAGAGTTCCAAGAGAGTTTTGTTTCCTTAGTTCATTTTGTTTCTTTATATTATACACATAATTAAGACCACCCAGTATATGTCTTTTCCTTTCTGCCTTATTTCCACTGGTATAATTGCCTCAAGTTCCATCCAAGTTACTGCAAAAGGCAAGAATTCCATCTTATCACAAATTCTTTATCCAGTTATCCATTGACTAGGGGTGTGGATTTTCAAGTTAATGCTGCCTATTGCGGAGGTGGACTTTGAGAGAACACTCAAGGACAAGCTGCCTGTCTCTGAGTCTTTTCTAAACCAAATTAAAAGCAGAATAATAAATCCATCAATACAAAATTAGTCACAATGTATGACTAAAAGACAAACTCAAAGGGAAGTTTGCTGATTCAATTCCCACCCACACTTACTGGGCAAGGATTTCACTGGGTGTGACATTGCTGTCAGCAATTGAACTTGAAACAATTTGGCAGAAGCTGTGTAGGATGGAGATTGAAGTCAGTGTTTAGAACCAAAAATCTAGCTTGAAAACAAGATTTTTTTTTTTTTTTTTTTTTTTTTACATATTAGCCCTGTGACCATGGACAATTCAATCTTTCAGACCACAGTTCCTTCATCTGTAAAATGGGTCAATGATCCTTACCTACATTAACTGCTTAACAGACTACTAAAGGAGCTAGTACAAGATTTCTGTAAGCTATAACACACTTTTCAAATAAAAGGTCAGATTATTATGAAAGCCTTCTTTTCATTTCTTCCTACAACACCACCTTTTAAACTGACAAGGGTGAAGTTTTCCATCGGCACATTTTCCTCAACATCAGAATGTCCTTTCCAAGATTCAAACACTTTTGAAATCTAGCTCCCCCAAGTTTTTTTTTTTTGCAAGAGGAGAGAAATCAGGAATTCATAATAAATCCTGAGGAGGGTGAGAAGCTGAGGAGAGGTGTGAGCGGAGAGGGATTTGGAATAGTAATTAGGGAGGTCAAGACATAACAGTTAGGTATCAAGTTTACTGATGGAAACATAAAACATAAAACCAAACTTGACACACTTTTCAAAAATGACAAAGGTAATTGGGCTTGCTTGTTTAATTACTTTGAAACTCATATCGAGTAAAAATCCCTTCTTTTGTTATACAGTTCTAGGAGTTTTGACAAATACCACCACCAACTGTCATACATAGAATAGCGTCATCACTCTGGCTGCTCTTTGTATAGCCCCGCCCTCCTCTGACCTTAACCCTTGGGACCAATTGATCTGTTCTCTGTCCCAACTAGAATTTTAAAACTGGACATGAAAATTCCCCGTGTGTATTACCTGTGGTTTCCTTCTTACCTCACTATTGTCCTTGGTTTGGTTTTTTGTTGTACTGTCCTCATAACAATAAAGTTCAAAGAGACCTATTGTTTTCAGAGCCTTTCTACCATTGCTTTTGGCAAGAGCTCCCCTGTCTGCATGCCAAGGGAAAATCCTGGGGGAGGGGATATATATGTTTGCAAAACTGAACAGCTCATAGGAAGGCCATTTTCAGTACAGAATTGTGACCACGGCATAAAATTAGAATTGCTTCTCAATGAGAAACAGCCTTTATTAAAGTTAGCACAAATTCTTTCAGAAGAATCCCGGCTTGATATAACTTTTAATTAAGTTTCTCAAAAGCTGGAGCTCATTTATTCTTCCCTCTGTCTGTGGTCTAACAGCGGCGTGCTGGGCTGGGTATTCACTGAGACCTTCCTTTGAATTCTAATTCCAATCTGAGTTTTGCACATAACTTTGGATCATTCCATGAGCTTTTCTGAAGCTATATGCCTGAATATCATCAATATCTACCTCCCCCTTTCCTCTCATTTTTGCTATGGAGCTTTCTCTGGATAAGATAAGCAGTTGGAGCTCTCTCTTCTTAATGCTGGATTGCAGTTAGTATTTTAAAAGCAAATTAAACAAAATGAATTCCCTAAACAAATTAAATTCCAATATGCATTCATTTCTTATCCTGACCGATAAAAGGGTGATAAAATGAACCTTAGAAAAATTATTCTAGCAACAATATTATGAAAAACAGGTGAGTTTTTCAGTGTTTATCTGACTAGCGGAAGACCAAAGCTATGAAAAGTTCTAACCAACTTTGAAATTTGAACTAGCATTTCCATTGGCATGTGGTCCATAGACCATAAAATACAACAGGTATTTATGGAAGGGAAAAATCAGTTTTTGCCTTTTTTTTTTTTTTTTTTTTTGATGGCTTGATGTCTGGGGGGCAAGATAAGTCACAGATGTATTTACAATTCCCAAAGTAAAATTTTCAAAAGCTAACAAGTTAATTCCATATATCTTCACCATCACTGTCCCAATCTGTATGTTACTGGTGCTAGAACTGTATCAATGTACATATTTATTTAAGCTAGCAAAACAGAGAGGCTTTATTTGTACTTTGTATACTGTATGACTCTTCCTTTAATAATACATTTATTGACTGCAAATTTCAACTGACTGCAAAAAATGCATTCAGAATTGATCATTCTGAAATGTAACCCCAATTGTGTTACAGGAGCCTATCTTTTTGCTACTTAAAACTGGCTGACATCCCATGTGAAATATCAGATTATAGACAAGCCTGGGAAAGAAGCTAGGTCTTTAGGTACCATAGACATCATTGATAACTCTGAGAACCCTATATAGGAAATGACAAAACAAAAATTGATATCTATACCTTTTTATTTTTAATTAACAATATTGATAAAGAGATAATTATTTTATACTCCCTAATATATGGGTAATTACTATGATCTTATGTTTTCTAAATGGTTATTTTATTAATATGGTATGATGATGCTAAATAATAGCTTTGAATCTGTGTTAGGGAAAGAGGGGTAACCAAGAGTCAGAAAATGAGGTATATAGAGTTCCAGATTTCTTAAGAGTGACATCCAGCTTTCATCTGAGTGTCTGAGTAGACAGGAATTTACCTAATCTTCTCATACCAGTTCTAAAACTTTCAGGGGCTAAAGGGGTTCCCAGTACCCATTGCTGGTTCTTTCTGATAAGTTTACTGAGACCCTGACAGAATTCTGAGCAACAGTTTCCAATTAAATATCCCACTCATAAAACAAAGCCAATCTTTCTGATGACTATAAGGAGTTAATGATTACAGACAATCATCCTAGCACTTTATCTTTGGTATTCCTGAATACCATGAAATCTTTGACTAACTACCAAATAGGTATAAATATAATAACTATAATATATATGATATACAGATATATATATATATATAAAATAGCTATAATAATAGCATAAGGCAGTGAAAATAGTTTTTAGTTTCACCGCTTTATTCTGGTTATCTTGGATTCATGGAACTCTTAATATATTCTAGATATTTTGCTTCATACTCACAATTAACATAGTAGGCACTTATGCTGGTCAGTGCCTCTTTGCTGCCAGATTCATTTCTGGTTCTCCTTGCCCTCTGGTCACTGTTTCATGAGGGTGAAATCAAGTTACATCATCCAGGTCTACTTACCAACTGGTTTTCTGCAAGTTTCAATAAAGGAGGAAGCTGGAAGAGATGAGAAGGTAGGAAGGGGGAAGATGTTGTGTGTTTCTTTCCATTTCCTTTGGATTTAGACAGCACCTCCAAGAACAGCTGTGCTCCCTCCCTTGTTCCAGCTTGTACTAGGTAGCCACAGAATGTTCATTGCTCCAGACCTAGAGGTGGTAGGAGCTCCTTGGTGGTTGCCTCATAACCTTTGTTTGTACTTTTAGCATTTCTAGCACCTTTAACAACTGTTTTCCAGTATTACAAATTCCTCTGTACCACATGACATGGATTCTGCCAGTTGAACTGGAACCCGACTAATAAAACATTATTTTCATCCTATAAATGAAGAAACTAAAGGTTAGAGAAGTCCTTCTCACACCAAAGAGTTTATACTACATGTTAGACATTATACTGAAATTTTTATACATATTATTTCATTGAATCCGCACAAAAATATTATGGGTAGATATTATTATTCTTACTTCATAGATAAGAAAATAAGACTCAGAGAACATAAACTGTCCAATATCATACTGGTTAGTGGCAGACTTGGTGGCTGCATTTAGACTAGTCTCAAGTTGATACCACCTCTTTCAGAATTAATTTGTCAAATCCTTCAAGAGGTCCACACTGAAAATTAGAAAAAGGGATCTGTGTGGCATTACTGCAACTCAGCCAACTTATAAGAAGTCTCAAAGCCACTACAAAGAGCTGCTTTGCAAATAATCACAGGACTAAAAGCAGTGATGTGTTACTATTTAATAATTTTCCCTACAGGGAAAAATTCCTAATTCATAGTATTTGGAAATTCCCATAGTGTAAATGTTCCCACTATTTCAAGCTTCTAATATGATGTTAAATAGTTCACAGAATTCCTGAATTGGTATCAGCTCTGCCACACAATGACCAAAGGTATAATAAGTATGTGGTTAGTTTTGGTTGATTTGATTATATTAAACCAATACATTTTCAAAAGAAGTCAAGCTTAAAAAAATATTTTATGAATTTGTTCTTCAAAAGGTATTATCAAAAATTGAATAACATGTCATAGAATAGGAGACCTTATATGCAAATACATATGTACATATACATACATATAACTACATGACAAGATTCATTTAGAATATATAAATCTTATATAGATAAATAAGGAAAGAGGAAAACAATGCAGTTTAAAAAAATGTAAAAAAAGACTTCAATGGGCCCTTCAAAAAAACTATGCTTGAACTTTCATGAAACACCAAATGCAGTCAAAATCAATACTGAGAAGAAAATAAGACTAAAACTACAAAGAGATACTGCTATACATACCCAGAAAGGATAGAACAAACTTTACTGGCAATACCAAGCATTGGTAAGTTGAACAACTGATACTTTTATATTTTTCTGGCAATTATGATATTTGCAAAATTTTTTGTGTTATCTTTTAAATGTAATCATTTCCATATTGTATGGCATAATTACACTCATAATAACAAAAATGTATGCATAAGAAAATTTAAAAAAATCAAAATGTTGGCTAGTAGGAGGGGTATTACTGATAGCAAATTTCAGTTAATCTTTTAGGATATATACATTTAAAAAACATTCTCAACCCAAATACTTGAAATATGTATACTTTATTGTATGTAAATTATGCTTTTTTATTTTTTAAAAAGTAATATTTGGGCCCCACTGGCATGTATATCCTCTTCAGTCACTGAATCATGCATAGGTGAAGCTTTCCAGATGGCAGAATGTTCTAGCCTAACATATACCAGTTCCCAGAGAAGTTTGCTTACCATTATCACTTGCTTTGTAAAAATTCTTGCATAAAGTCCTTGCAGCCACCAGATCCCTGATTCAACATTAGATGTCCCCTTAAAGTAGTCAGTGAGATGATCTGTATCATGAACTTTGACAAATCTCATTTGATGAATTTTATTATTTCATGTTTTTTTGTTGGTTTGTTTTGTTTTTTGATAACTGTCCAGTTCCTGGTAACGTAACAGTTTCTGAATTTTTTTTTTTTTTTGGTCAACCTCATTCTTTTGAAGGGGATCTAGACTTTTCCAGGTGACTTCAAAAATTTTGAGATTAGCTCTCAATTTCTTCTTTGTCTTGTCTCATTCTGTGTTCCTATCCTTAAATATTTCATATAAACTTTGTCTCTAGAATATTATCCTCTTCCCTTCCAACTAATTATTCCTCCAATATTATTTTATTTGGTTTATCTCTTTTATGACCGGGTATCTTGGGCCCTTTTTCCTGCTCTAAGTTAATTAAAACAAAACCATTATAAACTCCATACTAATAAAGTGCAATTGAAACAACCCTGCCATTAAAAACAACAAGGCATATGGCATTATTACCAGCTGTGTGAGCCTAAACAACTGAAGTTGATAAAATGTGGTTAATGACACTTTATGTAAAGCCAAGGGAGTGTTTTCTCAGAGATTATCTCCAATTTATCATTTATGATTTATTAATAGTCTTGATAGAAAAACTTTACCAGCCAAGAATGTATCTATTTTTAGTTTCACAAGCTAAATTCACAGGAAATCATCATTTTTAAAAAGATGAGGAATTAATTAGAACCTCGAGGAAATGTAAAGATCATCTGGTCTACTTTCTTTTCCTATATTTTTATAAACATTGATTCAGCCCTTGACCAACATGGGTTTGCAATGTATGAGTCAACTTATACGTGAATTTTCTGTAAACAGACAACATAAATTTATGGTATAGATAAACAGAGTACATGCTGTAAATACATTTTCTCTTATGATTTTCTTTTTTCTGGCTTGCTTTGTTATAAGAATACAGATTATAATACATGTAACATACAAAATATGTTTATACTATTAGTAAGGCTTCCAATCAATACATGCATGTGCGGACACACAGTGGTGTGAGGCACAATGAATGCCAGATCTGTGGGGAAGCTTGCAGTAGTTCCTCCTCCTTTGTAGACCCTGTGAAAATTCACACTATGGCGTGACTGAATTTAGTCTGGGAAGGCCTTCAGGTAACTGTAAACCAGGAGCACATATGAAACACACATCAGTGACTGTGGAAAAGCTTTCATTGTCCCTTCAAACCATGTAATAAATGTGAGTTAACACTGGAGACAAACATTAGGAATGGAAAGAATGTAGGAAAACCTTCAAGTATTGCAGAGATGTGATGTGTGGGAACCCAGTGGTCCTGATTTACAGCAAGTTGTTTTTTGCCTATTCTCACCTGGACAGCCCTAACCAAACACCAGTTTGACCTCAGTCCCCACGTTCACAGCATATTTCACAGACTTTTCCACCAGCTCCCCATTGCAGACCCTCTACTGTGTGAGGTTCCAAAACTTGCTTTTAGTGCAGCTCATCGGTGCCCATCATGTCACTTCTTCAGGCTGTCACTCACCTTCGGTTCTTTTTAATTATGTTACTTCTGTACTAAACTTCCTGCTACTCTACTAGCAGGTCAGTTTCTTGCCCCCACTCTGAGAGATTTTCATTAATGCTGCCCCAAGTGCAAAGACTTCCTGGTGGCACTGTTGTGAGGATACACTGACTCTCATTTTTTGTTTCTGATACTCCCATGATGGCAGTTGATGTCTTTCAATATATTTGACATTTGTGGTAATTTTCTCTTAACGGGGACTGTTATCTAAATAATATACCCAAAATGAAATTTCAATTTTATATTTATGATAGAGTATTAATACTTTCATTTATTAGATATGATTACAAATGCATTTATTCAAAATTTTTAATAAATGGTTCATGGAGTTAAACATGATTTGTATAGAGATTCATTGTTCATGAGTTAGATGATCTTGTATAACATAATTTCTGTGATTCTTACTTAATGATATAAATAATTCCATCTCCAGAAGGGACAGAGTATTAAGTGAGATAACATACATAGGGCAATTTGGCATACCAACACCTTAATAAATGGTGGAAAACAAAAGACAGAAATTCAAAATTGGGAAGAGAATGTCTAAGAATTTTACATTAGATAATCTCTCACAGGCCAGAAGAATCGCGTCTCAATGTACGAAAATAATTTGTAAAAGCATTAATGAGAAATCTTACAAGTGACAGATGTTCTAGATTATTGTGTCAAAAAAAGAAGGAAGGGGGGAAAAGAGGATTCTTAAAGCTTCATAATCCTCAGGAAATTCCAGGTACATTATGAATTGTAAAACATGTATTTTATATGTAATTTTTCAAGAATGCTGTGATTATTGGAATGCTGAGAGCAACAAGACTTCTTTCCTTTTTTTTTTTTTTTTTTTGGAAGGGATGTTATACTTATCAGAGAAATGCTATAGCATATCTGTATTTCAATGGACATGTGGCAAAGGTTTCAATAACTTTCAATATGCTAATGTGTATGACGAATGCCCAGAGGAAGGTATTAAATGCAGTCCTTTCTAAATTATTTGATGATAAAATCCATTTTTGATAGAGTATCTAGTATCATTTGAAAGAACTTGGGTTGGAAGAACATTGCTGGAAAACATTAGTCTAAGTCAGGTCAGTAATAGTTTCTCTACATTGGCTATGCATCCTTTGAAACACTGTGTTTATTTCCAATAATATTTTTTTGTGGTAACTTTGACTTACAAAATAATACATGTTTAGATTGTAGGTTCACTATTCATCAAATAAATGATAACACACCACACCCACAATCAAATTTCTAATAGTCCTCTACTACTGTCCATTAGATGTCCACTACAATTTGATCCTGTCCTGATCCTTTTCTATTCTGAGACTCTCAGTCTGTGGTCAATGCTTAAGGGTTAGTTTTTGGATTTTTTTGGTCTGTTGATTTGCTTCCTTTCTTTATATTCCCCATGAGTGAGATCATATGGTACTTGTCTTTCTCCTTCTGATTTATTTCTTTTTGCATAATATCTTTTAACTTTACTATGTTGCTACAAATGGAAGGCTTTTATCTTTATATGATTGTATAGTATTCCATTGTGCATATATAACATATCTTCTTTAGCTGATCATCTCTCTATGGGTAGTTAGGTTATTTCCATTTCTTGGCTATTGTAAATCCTGCTGCAATAAACATGGGGGTGCTTATATTTCTTTTGAATTAGTGCTTTTGTATTTTTTTTTTTGAGTAACTAAGAGGTGGGATAACTGGATCAGATGGAATTTCCTTTCTCAATTATTTGAGGAATCACCGTACTACTTTCTATAATGTTTATACAATTTATGCTCCCGCCAACAATGTAAACATGTTCTACTTTCTCCCTTGCTAACACTTGCTCCCTTTTCTCTGCATCTTTGCCAATATTTGTTGTTTTCAGTCTTTTGGATAATAGCCATTCTCAGAAGTATCAGGTGATATCTCATTATTGTTTTTATTTGCATTTCCATAATATCAAGCAGTGAGGACAATCTTTACATTTGCTTGTTAATCATCTGCATGTCTTTTTAGAGAAATGTCTATACATATATGCCCATTTTTGATTTAATTGTTTTTAGTAGTAGCTCCTTTTGCTTTGCAGAAGATTTGTAGTATGATATATAATCCTATTTATTTTTTATTTGCTTCTCTTGCTACTTGAGTCTATTCATCTAGGACATCTCTAAGGATGATGTCATGGACCATATTGCCTATGTTTTCTTCTATGTATTTTATAGTTATGTATAGTTGTTAAATAGGTATAATTTTTTGTGTTTGTGGGGAGAAGATAAGCTTGAGATCTTAAGTGTTATATCTTCTTGCTGTATTGAATTATTTTGTAATTTCCATCCCTACCTTTCCTTCTTTAGTTGGAAATCTAAGTACGCTGTTCTTACTTCTTTTAGGATACCATTTGATTATAAAATTGTCTTTCAACCTTTGACTTTGAGCTTATGTTTTATCTTTCAAACATAGATGGGTTTCCTGTGTGCAACACAAAATTGGCTTTTTTCTTTTAATCCATTTGGTCATTCTGTGACTTTTGATTGGTAAATTCAATCCATTAACATTTAGGGTCATTAATGTATACATAATTTTTTTTTTTTGCCATTTTGTTATTTGTTTTCTGGATGTTGGTGCAGACTGTTGCTGTATATTTATTCTTTTCTCATTCTCTTCTCTTGAGCTTTGAAAACATTTATTTTGTATTTTGTTTCTCTTTTCACTTGTTTTTTCTATGGATTTATGTTTTAAGATTATACTAGAATTTATATATACATTTATATACTTATAATTTTTTTTAACTTGAAAGCAAGTTAATCTGGAGCTCACTCTAACAGTACCTGTTTGCACTCACCTTTACACATTTTATATTTTTGGTGCCTTGCTACTTCTAAGTTGGTTTCTTTTCATTTTATAGATATTTCCTTAATATTTATTGTAAGACTTGTTTAGCTGTGAGGAATTCCTTTAATTTGTTTGTAAAGTCTTTGATCACCCTTCAATTCTAAGTGATAACCTATAAAAGTAGAATATTCTTGATTGGAAATTATTTTTTCAGCACTTTGAATATATCATGCAATTTCCTTATGACCTATAAGTATCTGCTGAGAAATTCATAGTCTTATGGGGGCTCCCTTGTATGTAACTTGTTTTTCTCTAGCTGCTTTTAAATTATTTCTGTATCTGGGTGTTGTCATATTAATTGCAATATCTTTGTATCTCTTTGTGCTTATTTTGTTTAGAACCCTGAACTTCCAGTAGGGTCTTGGTTCACAAGGAGGCTATTTTATCCCCCAACATGTTGAAGTGTTTGGTTCAACAAATGAAAGGTCTACAGTAAGGTCTGTGCAAACTTTATCAGCTCCCATGTTCTCTGTTGTGTTCTTTGTTCCTTAAAGTGGGAACTTCTCTCCAGAGAAGTTCCCTCTACTTTCCACACAAAGTTTAATGTACTCACAGATAATTTCCCAGGTTTGTGTGTGTCTACTTGGGGCGTGGTGGGGTAGGGTGATTAAGTTTCAGCAGCAGGAGACATTTGTGTTGAGATTGATCTGCTTCTCCTACTGTTTAGAAAGATGTGTGTCCCCTCTTCTGTGGAGATGCTGTTCCCAGTTCTTTTCCAAAGGCCATAGTTGTTGAATGGGTATAGATATAATTTTGATGTATCTCTGGGGAAGAGGTAAACTAAAGATCTTAAGAGTCTGCCATTTGGAATGCTTCCCAGCTACATTTTTTAAAGTAACCTCAACAAACCAGAGTTTATTCAAAGGAAGAGAGCATCATAATGAATTATACAATGCTACATTATAAAATACATAATTAGGGACTGTTATGGACTGAATGATTGTGTACTCCTAAAATGCGTATGTTGTAATCTTAACCCTGAATATACTGGCATTAGGAGGTCAGACTTCCAGGAAATGATTAGGTAATAAAGATGGAGTCCTTATGAATGGGATTAATGCTTTAAAAACTAAATTTGGCAATGGCAATAAAGTCAACTAGGATCTGTGTGACTCCTAATGAGTAAGGTCAATAATAAAAGTAGCATCTCAGGTGCAAACAGAAGCTCAGGTATCACTGAAGAAGTGAAAATAGAGAGGAAATCTTTAAGAAGACTCACACGATGAGCAGACTGTTGGAGACAATGTGACAATAGGTGATGCAGATGGTGATTTCAGAGAAATTTCGGTTAACAGTAGATTTTAGTGGGTACTTTGCAAGATAAGACCTAGAATCTTTCTTGTCAACAAAAGAGCACACAATAGAACCTTACTAATATTTGTTCAGTAGATGAACAGAAGGATGAATGATGTGAATTGAATGCTAAAGAGACTCATGCATGATGGTAATAGAAAAACTAAAAGATTAAAAATGGAAGAACCAAGGTTCAGTCTGAGGAAGGCAAGGCTGGTTAGAGATGGGAGTTAAGAGGTAGCATAGAGAAAACTAGGAATTAGATTAGAAGTAAACCAATTAAGGCCCAAGGTCAAATCTAGTCTACCACCAGTTTTTGTGCAGCCTGAGAGCTAAGAATAGTTTTTAAATGAATGAAAAATCCAGGAAGGAATAACATTCCATGATATTTAAAAATGATATGAAACTCAATTTCAGTGTTTATAAGTAAAACAAAATTTTTGTTGTTTAATAGGGATCAACCTGAAACTTACAGGCACAGTAACAAAGTACTAGGCACTTAATAAACATTAGTCATTCCAATACAACTCTAAAAGATATAATCATGGTTCCTGTTTCACTGATTAGCAGACCAAAGTTATGTTTCAGCCAAGACCTCAACAGTTCATTAGTAGCAGAGCCAGAAACTATGCTCACATCAATTCCCAGACTTCCCATTTTCCCCAACGATAAATCTGGCTCTATAAGTAGAAAGACCACAAAATGCTTCTAGAAGAGGGGCTGGAAGTATGCTGAATGAGCAGAGGGCAGTTTTGCAACTCTACCAGTGAGAGGAAATGGTTTAGGCAGACACATTTTTTATTATTTATATATATATATGTATAAATTAACTCATCTAATTCTTATAAATCCATCAGCTGAATGCTATATTAACATCCTCTGATGAATATTGGTGGCCTTCTTAAAGTCTACCTCCCAGGAAAAAGGCCCAGTGTGTGACTACTCCATTGCTATGGGTTTTCGTATGGGAGGAAACACTGGACCTTCACAGGCTTATCAAATCCTAAGTATCTCTGGTCTCATTCAGAAGCACAAGGAGAATTCCAGTGGACAGATCTTTTTTAACCCTGAGTGTTACTGCCTTTTGGACTCATCTATCAAACCCCCTCATTTTCCATACACCCCTCCTCCCCCCCAAAATGGACTTCTCAGACTTAATGGTTCTCTGTTTCCTCCCTGATGGTTTATTCTAATAAACAGAGACTTCCTGAATCACAACAAATAAATCAGTATTTTAAGAAATGCAGCATATGCATTCAAAGTTTAAGTGATGAGGTATTGAAGTCCTGAAACACTTCTAGAAAGAAAGCCCCTAGGAGATGAGTCTTTGGTCAAAGATTTCAGCAGCTTTAGATTCTGAAAGTGGCATTTTGCCTGGTAGCTGGTTTGTTTTTTTCCTGAGTTTATCGCCTTTGACTCTTAAAGCAACCACTTTCCCACCTGGAACTCAACTTGTAGCAGCTGCTGAGGAAAAGGAAGTGAATACGGCCTGTTTTTGCAACTCTGAACTTTAGGACTTTTTGAAACAATTTTTAGCAGTGGATTTACTGCTAGGCATTATTACCTCCATTTTTTATAAAACAACTGTCTAGGGGTTAAAGTATCAACACAAAGTCCCATGCAAACACTGACTTAGTAAGGAGCTGGCACACCAGTCTTCCTGCCGGTTACATTCAAAACGTGTTTTTTTTTTTTTTTTTTTTTTTGGCTAGAAATCGGTGGGGGTGGGGAGAGAAAGAAGGAACTGGGAAGAGAAAGAGGGGAAGTCAAACCTCTCTGTCTTCTCAGAAAACCAAATATGGCATCTTCCATGAGGAGCTTGTTTTCTGACCACAGTAGATATGTTGAATCTTTTCGGAGGTTTCTCAACAATTCCACGGAACACCAGTGCATGCAGGAATTCGTGGATAAGAAGCTGCCAGGCATAATAGCAAGGTAACATAAAAGGACGTTTCTGTCAAAGGGACAAGCCTCGGGCTCCCTCTGTGCAGTGATAGATGGTCGAGCCCAGCCCGGCGGACTGGCCGCGGGGATTAGGCGCTGCAGATGGAGGCTCTAACTCTGGCCTCCTCGTCCCTGCTTCCCGGCTCCTGCAGTGCTTTAGTTAGATGTACGCTTTAAACATTCAAAGGCTCTGATTTGTGCAATGTTTCCTGCTGCTGGGAGATAAGCATTAACCCTTTGAAAACAGAGATTCACTGTTCATTTGGGATAAGATAAGATATATATCTTTGAGAGCAAATTTTTCAGCCCTTTCCAAATTTTACATTTCAAAACAGCCCCTAAAGGAGTTTAGTGTTTGTTTCATGGAATCAAATATAAATAATCACCAAATACTAACTGACTCCAGGATTGAATGTGTGCTTCTCATTTCCCTTAATATCCATTGAAATTACTTTTTTAAAAAACATGGTCCATTATTACAGTTATCAATCTCCAAAAAAAAGTCTTTTCCTTTCAACTTGTTAGTAATGTGCCCCTACCAAAAAATATTTTTTTTCCATTATCAGTGAAACCCACTAGTTCTGATCCTTCTCAGATTCCTTTTTGTGTGTTTGTATATGTGTGTGTGATTAATGTGTTCAATTTGTGTCAAAGCTGATAAGCATTAAGAAAGTAAGAGATTCCACATGCTAAAAATAATCAAGTCACCTATCTGGGGGGTGGATTGCTGTAACTTACCCTGCCTCAGAAAATAATGATGGAAAACTGGGAAGAAATGATTATGGATCCAATTTGCATTTGCAAAGGAAAGTGATATTTTTATCTGTTGTTGGATTTCTCTGTTGTAGGCCTGAGATCTTTCAGCGCTACAGTCTGCCTGACCAGAGTAGGCACTGTGGGCCTGCGTATGGAATTGTTTCCTTTTCTATTTTCTATTTTTATGGCTCATTTAAAAAATGTTTTTAAATGGATATTATATAGTATATTAATAAGTGATTGGATAACAATGCTGAAAGTCAACCAGATAGCAAATGCATACAACTTCTTATCTAGCAATTAAATTTACTTATTTGGATGTCTTTGCTCATTTTTAAAGTTAAAGGTAATGGATTAATTTCTGAGTTCTTTTTCAGTAGCAAACATCTGTGTTCAGGTTTGTATCCGCTCCAGATCCTTGGTTTTGTTCAGCCATCGCTTGGTTCGAAGGGGTTCTATAGATGATATAACAAGATAAAAGATGACCATCACCCTATCTTCAAGGAGTACACAGTCTAGTTGGAAATATTGAATGTAAAATTTATGAAAGCTGGAAAGCTTTCAAAGACATAATTAAATTTGCATCGGGAATGATCTGAACCCAAAGGTCATTTATTTAGAAAGTAATTTTTTTTTCTGAAAGTGAAGTTTGGAAAGACATTTAGCTAAAAACTTCAAAAGTACTTCTTAAAACTGTTTATAAGTAGGGAATGCTTGATTTTTTTCATTTTTATTAGAACAAGACATCTCCATAGTTTAGAAGTCAAATGGGTCTAAAAAGTTTGTAACAACAAAATCATCTAATCCCAGCTCCTTGCCCTTTTCCTCCTATTTCTCACTCTCCAGAATCCAGAAGCAACCACTATCAACACTGCAATCTTATAGTTGTTTCTTTTGGAATTTTCTTTCCTATTTCTAAATAGCATGTTGCTCTTCTCTTTCTTAATTTCTCCATGTTAAGATAATTTAATAAACATGCACAGCCTCCTCATTATAGTGATATTTTATGTCAAAATTTCTGCACAAATAATTTTTTATGTCATTTTGCCTAAGTACATATTATTCATAATTGAACAATACATTATACTACAATCACATTTCCTTTCATGTACATTTTGTTTTTCTTACAGTGAACTATTTATCTGAATTTTTGTTTCTTTTCTTAGTTTTCTATGTACCTATCACACCTATACCCTAAGCGGAAGTAGTAATCTCTCAATATATTCCAACAGATCAAATAATCTGTCATTTTTTCCCCATGAGAAAATCCTTTCTGGAGTTCTCTGTTCTTTTCCATCACGGGGTGATTGGCTCTTGGCCTGCTATCCAACTACTGATTTTACCTTCTAGCTTTGAATTTCCTGATTCTGTATCCCATGCCATTCTTTATTTGGTTTCCTTAGTCTTATTTTGTTTTCTTCAGCTAAACTTTTAAGAGCTTCCCAAGAAAGAGTCCCTGGGTGGTAAATATTTGAAACTTGTTTAAAATTTCTTCACTCTATGCGTATGTCAATTAGATAGTTTAGACAGTGACTGGAGTTGCTGTTGAGGAATCCAATGCTCTTTCTTCTCTTTGGCTCTTAAACTTTTTATTGTTTCGTTTGTGCTGTCTCTACTTAGAAGCTTTTAGCATCTTCTTATATCAAGTATTATGTATTTTGAGATAATGAGTTGTGGTCTTTTTCACTATTTTGGGGGGAGGGGGGTGCTTTCTGAGCCACTTCAGTTGAGATTAAAATCTTTCTGTTGGGGAAACTGGATTATTATTTAATCATCATCTCCGGTTTTTCTGGAACTTCTTTTTATCAAACACTAGACCTCCTGAATTGATTCTCTAATTTGCTGACATTTCCAATTCTAATAATTTCATCTTCTAGCCTTTCTATTCATATTTTGCTGTTACAGTTTTAATTTCCAAGAATGTTCCTCTTTTACAACGTCCTCTTCATTTTTCATACCTTCCTTTATTCATTATGAAAATGTCCTTTTCTCTCCGAATGGTTCTTCTGAATTCCCTTTTACTGTTTCTGTTGTCTCTGTCTTCTCTTAGGGAAGCTCCCCAGCTGCACTATCAAATAATGAGGCACTAAAGGGTAGTTCAAATCCTCCTATGTTTAAGGGAAGAGTTTGTTGAGTGATAGATGTCTCAGTGGAGTAACTAGATGTGGACTGGCTATATCAGATGTCAAAAATGAAAGTTAATTCACTCGGGAGGGTTGTTTCCCCAAGGAGGAATTCTTTAATTCCCTCTCTGAGGTGGAGGGGGCCGTGGGGAGACATATTACTATATATTGAAAAGTCTGCTGCTGCTGCCATTGTTATTTATGATGCATTTAGATCCTTGTCTAGAAAATAGTAAGTTTTCAATAATTATTGGTTGTCATTATAATATGTGAGCTGGAATAATAATACTCCCTAACTCATAGAGGAATTATGAAGATTCAAAAAGTTAATGCTTGTAAATCACTGGGCCTGGAATAATTCTAATTGGTAATATGTATTGAGTGTCATGTGCAGCTACATTGCTAAGAGATTTAATTCTCATAACTCCCACATAAATTAGATACTATTATAATCCTGTAAGGTAGATTATATTATTACCCTATTTCATAGTAATGAAGATGCACAGAAGTTAAATAACTTGTTCAAGGTAATATAAAGTAAGCTGGAATTTCAACCTGGGTGTTCTGCTCCATCACCTCACTGTGCTATACATAAATATAGGCATTTTTAAGAATTAATAAAAAGCATAGCTATGGGTGAGTATATTAAGACTTAGGAGTAAGAGGTAATTAGAACTAAGGAAGGTAACTATTCTACAGTGGTCCTTGACACTATGCTTTCCAGATTCCTTAAAACACTGCTTTAACCTCTATCTTCATTCTTTTTCTCTATGCAGGCTTTGTCACTTCAGCCCCAAGCTAGGGTTCTTTTAACATCAAAAAAGTCCTCACAAACACTGTTTTTCAGCTCATGTTTCCCCTCTAGCTGCCATCCTTTCTCTTCTTACTCTTTTATCCTATTTCAACAATTTCTAGATATTCCTCTCTGAGTTCACTTTAAATTCCACTGCCCTTTGACTTCTGCTCACAATCTACTTTTAAAACTATTCATATTGCAACTCAATGGAGGGTTTTCCTTTTTTATTATTCAGTACTACACTCTGCTACTTCTGACACGACTGTCTTTTCTTTTTCTTCTGTCTTTCTTCTCTGAATTCTCCTGTCATCCTTCTGAACTTCTCTGTGTTCTTCTCTGTCTCCTTTACCTCCCAAAGTGCAGTGACTTTAAAAGTTGAGAATCCCACTGACTTTCTAACCCTTTGCAAGATCCTTGGGTGATAAAATCCACTCTCCCAGTTTTGATCTGTTTTTAAAGATCATTCTCCAGAAAATTTCATTGATCCTGAGTTCTCTCCAATACAGCTTCAATCTGATATATGCAAATAGCTGTTGAATATATAGATTTATCAAAAACAAAATAAGCCAGACCAAAACAAAATACCTGACAGAATGTAAATTTGTTGTCGAACTTTATTCTCCAGCTTCCTTTTTGGCACCACCTTTAGTCAGTCATGCAAGCTGGAAACTTGGCAGTCCTTGTGACCTTGTACCTTTTCAACCACCCCACCCTTATTATTTTTTCTTTTAACATCCGTGTAAAGCAACTCCTGCTCATACTTCTCAGTTCATCAACTCCACTCTTTTTTTTTAATACTAGAGTCAAAATACTAGATTTTATTATCATACAATTCAACCTGAGAACAAGGCTGTATCTTATTCATTGTTATAGCCTCAGTGCCTAGGTTAGGCACATAACAAATGTTCAATAAACAGTTGTTTATTGAATTTAGGTTAGCAGGAAGGAAGAGAAGAAAGTAGACACCATAGATTATTAATTATCTTGACCTTCTCCCCTTTTGCAATGAATAGCTTATTGTATCACTACACTCAAAAATCCACTTTTTCTGTTCCTGTTCTCCAATGTCTAAACAAATGGCATTTCCTGCCTCTGAAATACAGTGTTGGTTCTAAAAGTCTCCCAGCTGAAGATCATTAATGAAGAAGCTGTATTTCTAAAGAAACATCATCAACAATAACAAAAACCCCACTGGAACGACTGGAAACTTTCACATTGGTACAGTTTTTGTTCAGTGTAATTCTAGTCTATCCCCTCATCTAGACTTGATGATCAGATTTTACAAAGCACCTAGCACATTTTCTTAAATTACCTTATTTTTTTTTTTCAGGATTGGAGACAAAAAGTCAGAAATTAAGATTCTAAGTATTGGTGGAGGTGCAGGTATGAATAACACATTTTTAAAATTTGTATTTCACTCCAAACATCATGCTGTTTGATGGCAATATTGTTCATTCTGTGGGATATTTATTTTTCTTTTGCTTTTGGAAAATATCAGTTCGTTAAAGTTTGTAAGACCAAATCCGTTTCAACTAAGATCATAAAGCCCCCTTAGATTTATAAGGTTTACAGCATCAGTTTTCATTAGGCAGGATGAGATGTGATTTTCTTTTTTTTTTTTTTTTTATAAATGGGAAACATATAGAATAACTGTTATCCAAAATGATTTAAGCATTCACAGAAAAGGAAAACTTGATAAGACATTCCTTAAGCCTGTGCCACTTAAAATCTTGTCCATGGACTGCAAAAAGTTATTGGTCCATGATGAATTGATAAGAAAGTGTACTGGAATGCAAACAGTGCACAACTCCCTTTTAGAAAGTATCACATTGAGAAAAAATATGCTTAATGACAGTTAATGTATACTCTTTGAGTTACATTGACCTAAACACTGCTTTCCTCAAATTCTTTTTTTCTTTTTCTTTTAAGGAAAGGTACAGGAAGAAATGAAAGCAAGTAGGCCGGCAGGAAGAAGCATTTTATTTATTGTTATTTGGTTGTTCATTTTGGTTGTTCCCCACTCCCCAGCCTGGGGCCACAAATCCATGTCCTTGGAATGTATGTGTACTGCACTCTCTACCAGAGACAGCAGACCTAACTGGTACTATACCAGGGCACAACTCCTGATTCACTTTTTTTTTTTTTACCCCAGGAGCAGACAGGAATGAAAAGCAAGTAGGCAAGCAGCAGGCAGGCAGGAAGAGAGAGGAGGAAGAAGCATTTTAATTTTATTTCCATTTAGTTGTTTACACTGGTTGTTTCCCTGGACCTGGGACTTGAACCCAGGTCTATGTGACTTGTGTCCTTCAGAGGCAGTTGACTTATCCATTACTCTACCAGGGCACGCCCTGATTCACTTCTGTACTGTCTTCTATGCATTTAGCACACTCCCAGCCTCTCTTCTACAAAGATTTGATGTTCTCACTTCTCTCAGTGTCAGGGCTTTCATCCTTGGGGAAAATGGGAAGTCCTGGAAGGCAGATGGATGGAGCTGTAGTTTCTGACTGCTGCTGTTGAACTGTGGGACCTTGACTGAAACCTAACTTCAGTCTGCTTGTCAGTAAAATGAGAACAATAAATTGTTTCTCTAGGTTTGTATTAGAATTACATAGGTAATATTTATAAAATGAGTAGCATATTGTTACTTTGTGTGTAAGGTTTAAGTTGATTCCTTCTGCAAAGTGAAACCAAAAGTTTCACCTGCTGACTTTCTCACATCAGACTTCTGTGTGTATTAGTCATCTGCAGATCTGAGTTCATATAAAATATAGTCATATATCATTTCTTTATTGTTTTCTTTTCATCACTGAGTGATGATTTAGTGTTGGTTACCATTTGGTAACAACTGGGCACTAGACTGTTGTTTGGACACAGTGCCAAGTGTAGTGTTCTAGTGCTACATAAATGAGCTAAATTTCATTAAATACACTGTGAGATAAGGACTAACACAGAATAATTTTATTATCTTTCAACAAGATAATAAAAACCATCAAGGGCACATAAGAACGGATATTATTTTGAATAATCTTACAGAGTGTTTAAACTAAAATGCTCTATTACTTCATACTGATATTTTAAATCCTAAGGATTATAAAAATGATGACTTGCCCAAAGAGTATCCTATTAATTCAGTTAACTAAGACAGTCATTTCTGGTGTATTTTGCATGGGTTTCAGGCAACCAACAGGCAATGAGACTATCATTTGATAGTGTCACTTTTGCTTGGGCAAGTAGAGAAGGCCTACAAGCAAAAGTAATTAAAAACAATCTCTATCATGACCAAGTTAATTGACCTTTTAATATAAAGTTAATTGAATTTCTAATGTAAATTTATCCAGATGCTTATAAGCTATCTAGAGAAAGGAACATTTGGCCACACAGTGATTCCTTACATAAAGGTGCACATATGAGCTAATATAAAGAACTTATTCAAACAAAGAGAGTATCTCATGGAGTTTTTCTGAGTCCTAATATTGTATTAAAATAGTGTCAGCCTTGGGAAAAATGTGAATGCCCTTTAAGGTGACTCTTAATAGGAAATTGATCAGACATGTAAGAATTCTAAGAAAAATTCAAGCTCTGGACAGTTAGCCTTCACTTCTCTAGAAAGTTAAATGAAATCAAAAGCAATACAGTTAAAATTCCTAGCTCTATATGTTCTTGTCACAAAAGAGTGGTTTTCAGGGGGAAAGGACACCCTGCTCAGTGAGTATGAATACTCATTTACTCACTGGGAGGTGCTTATCTAATAACCTGTTCTTGCTAACTGCAAGTTCCATTCAGAAGAACATTATATTATTGTACAGTAGGTACTTCTTATCCTTACTTGGAAGTGGTCTCCCTAAATGTTTCACAATCTGCTATGTTTCTAAGACTTTTGCATTATCCTGTGGATTGAGTATTCTTGCAAATAAGTCATTGACTTCTAATCTCTGATACGTGAGACCATTGGTCCTAATTGGTACCTTGTGCTCAACTCCTATAATTCATCTTATAGGGTTTGATTTAGTCTCAGCTTATGGTACTCTTTGATTTTACTTTCTAGATTTCCTGATTTCCTAGAAACCTACAGCTCATCATCTGCATATCTGTAGTACAAATATTCTCCTTGAATTTATTATACCATTTCTTTCCGCCACAATGGAAAAGCATAACAAAAGCAAACGAACTAAAAATATTCCTAAATGAAATGACTGCTTGTACTATCACTTACTGCTCATGTTTTTGGTGATCTATTTGATTACCTTTTCAGAAATCTGAGCAGGGGGTTAATATGCAAATTTATTCTCTCTTTGTGCTTAGAGTTTGGCAGTAATGTGGAGAGAGAATCTATAGTTTAAGAGATAAAAGTAAGGTTTGGTAATTCAGTTCAAAAGTCAAGAAATTATTGGGGCAGATCAAGAGAAAGATGTTGATGGCAAAATGTTTATGTCATGTTTAAGCAGTTTACCACATTAAAAAAATAGAATTGATAAGTAGCACTGTTACTCATAGATTACATGTTTTATATTAGAGAAATGTATGAAATAAATATTATTGAGCCCTTTAAGGAAAGAGGATTTCAATAGAAAAACAAATCATGAATAGAAATAGACTATATAACTTTGATAAATGTATGCATATGTGCATATGTTCATGTGCTTGACTGAAACAAATTGAGCAGCCAGGATTGCCTTTTTCAAGGTCTGCAAGTATTCATATCATGTTCTTTTTAGCAATTTATATATATATATGTGTGTGTGTGTGTGTGTGTATGTGTGTGTGTGTGTGTGTGTGTGTGTGTGTGTGTGTGTATTGAGAGCAATTGCATTATATTCTAAATCTCATAGACTATGCTTTCTGGTTCCTCTTCAACATTGATGCTTCCTAAAATTAAACTCCCCAGTGGAACTTCATTATTATTCCACTTTTAATGAGTGTTTTCTTTATGCTAGATGGTACATGGGGAAAATGAAGCCATGTCCAATTTGGTAAGGGAAAATGCTGTTAATTTACAGTGCTTAATTTGTGCCTAGAAAGATGTTCCAGAAGGCTGTAATGGGAATGTGTTCTACTTTCTCTGGGCTCTGTTTAAAGGAGAGTCATTTTATCTGCTATGTTGTTCAGTTCTTATATTAAAATGTCTAATAATGTTAGACAGGACTATAGCTCAAATAACCTCATTGCATTCAGATTTCTACTTCTGATTTTGTTAATCTATTGTTTACAGACTCGATTGTGAAACCATATTATGTATATACACATATATATGGACATTTGTATAATAGTCTGTGTAGCTATATATGATATGTAATATGTGAATGTGCATATGTAATATGTAAAATGATATATGTGCATATATAGATTACTTTTAATCCACTGGATCATTTTACATATTAAATATAGGTGGTATGAACCCTCTTATAACAGCTTTTGGTACTAATTTTGTTAGCGATATGTTGAGAATAATAAGTTGGTTTTCATTTTTTTACAACAATTCACTAGCATTCCCCCAGAGTTTAAAAAAATGAAAGAGAGTACAGAGACCATCAGCACACTCATTTTACAAGTAAGAACTTGAGAACTTTTAAGACAGGACAAAATCCAGGTCTCTTGACTTTGGTCCAGTTCAACAGGTTGCACTAAACTGATCAAAGTCAACTACTAACTTGGCAAGGAGAGATTAAGTATTTTGTAATGACCAATTTTTAAAAATCTAATAAGACTTAATTTTGTGAACTTTCATAAATGACGTATTAAGGTTACACTAAGGTTTAATTTTCTACACTCATTGGATAGAAATAGAACCAGTAATTAGGTGAAGAACTGGAAGAACCAGGTTCAGAAGTCAGGAAATGATAGGAAACAAAGGTTAATATTTTCCAATAGTCTAGAATAAGTCAACAGTCTTTATCAGCAAATTAGGAATGACTAGGGAAATATAGGGTTATTTTTTTTTCACCCAGAAAGAAACATTTGAATGTGCTTATTACATCTTTAGGTATTTCCTATTGAACAAACTACAGAATATTTGTCCCTAAAGTTCTGGTAGAAAGAGATTTCTTGGTTCAGTATTAGAATTTACTAATGGCCAACGTTGAAATGTAACTACACATCTTGGAAGATAAAGAGCTGTCACATAAAGAATGTCAGCTTACACTAGAAAAATACTTTTGTACACATGCTGTGGAAGGGATTTCTTAAGTGTTTGATTCATTAAAGTTGCTTTCAGTCTGGATGAGTAACCTAAAAAGCAGTAAGCATTTCTTCAGAGTGGTGTGGCTAGCACCATGTTTGGTTACATTGAGTAAGTTGAATTCAAATGGGATTTCTAGATATTCAGACAAATTTTAATCTGTTTGTTAATTGTAACTTGAGATGAGTTAGAAGTATTGTACTAATGTGCAGCATGCTAGCAGTTACATTATCAGAAGAATATGGGCTCTAGCGATTCATGAATCTGCAGCATTTAGACTGTTTGCTTCAGTTGACCATAGTTTGGGACCTCAAAAATCAGTTTTGTTAAAGGTATTGATAGTTATATGATTTTTAAAATAAAACTACTCTCCGTATATAATTTCACCAAAATAATTTACCCTGTTGTCTGATATTTAAAAATTTCAGTGAACATGGAATATTATTAAAGACAGAAACATTACAGATTTGAGAGAACTGACTAAAATGCTATAACACTGGTTACCACTGTCATTGAAATCAGAGTAAACAAGGTTGTTTTTGCTAATTCAATAAGGCATGAAAAAAGAGAAAACGGGAGATAATGAGCGGAATGAAGACAAAACTATAATTATTTGTAGATTAAATGACTGCATATTTAGAAAAGCAAACAAATTCAGTTGTGTTGCTTTAGAGTTAATAAGAATGCAGTAATGTCCTGACAGAGGTTAAAAAAAAAAAAAAAGCAATATAGTAGATCCACAATCTTTCTCTTTGTTATACTAACATTTGAGAGGTTTTCATTTACAATTTTGATTATGTGAAGTTTATTGAAAGGTCCATGGCTGTGGTTATCTGTAATTCTGCCAAAGGACAAATTTGTATTTTGTCAGTTCTTCTGCCAGTTTGGAGACACAGCCTCTCAATTAATAGGCTTACATGTGACATACATTATTGAATAAAACTGTAATTTGATACATACATTCATGCAGCCCTGGTGTAGGGGGCTCTGCTGTCGTCTTCAATATACACAAGATGAACCTGATACTGTGTGCCACAGGATTTTGGGGTTATAGAGACAGAGGTCAATGTGCAGGACCATCAGTAGCTTTTTCTCTATTAACAATAATAAACTGATAGAAACGATGAAAAATTTTGATTAGTTAGTTAATAATATAATTGCTATAAAATACAAGAAACCTATTTGAAAAAAAGTTCAAATATTTTCTGAGAACAATTTGAGAAGATCTAAAAAACCAGTAGTATGAAATGCTTATGAGGTTGCAGTGATATGGAAATATTAATATATAAAAGCTGATGTAGGAAATGAAAGGATAGTTTTCTGAAAGTCATGTGACATTAGATATCAACAATTGTTCTTATAGTCACGTACTACACAAAGGCCCAGCTATACTCGTTGTTAAAATATTGATGTACTTTGTAAAAAGCGTCCCTGTTGTCCCATGACAGCCTCATCTGCTGCTTCAGGCCCTCCCCCTGAGCTCCTGGATACCCCCATCCTCTAGCCCTAAAGGATCCAACAACTGGACCAGTCTTGCCTACCTAGTGGGTATATAAGTGTGTGTAGAAGTTCTCTAGTCTGCATCCGATACCCTTGTCCTTAAGTATTTTTTAATAGCACTAAGGATCAAGTATTTCATTTAACCATTAATTATTATTCATAGTATGAATCTGAAAAAAAATAAAAATAATATTTTTGTATAAAAATTCATGGTTATCAGGCTAAATTAAAAATACTAAATTATGAGGCTAAGTTAAAAACTGCTGTTCATTTTCTATATAACATATAACTATACATTAAATATATATTCTACATATAATTGTATGTTCATAGATGTTTCCATATATAAATGTGCTATCATTTAAATATTTCATATAAGCAAACTTCTAATTATGTTTCATATATAAAAGGTAATTCTTAAATCATTATTCTATATGTCTGTTTTAGAGACTGTGATATCATCACTTTAAAAACAACTTAAAACATTTTTTTAAATATATTTATGGTACAATTCTCAAGTGAGAAAATAAAAATAACCCATATACTTAATAACTTCACCTAAATATACTAAAAATCATTTGTTTAAAGGAAAATATAAGCCTAGGAAGAAAAAACAAATGTTGACTTTTACTTTATCTAGTAATTATTTATTTTATTTTCTACTTTATACCTTTGTCTATATCTTGAGATTTCTTTAATATTTATTTGATAGCCAGGGAAAGGAAAAATAAACCCAATTAAGACAATAACTTTACATTTGACAAATTATGATGTTGAGGAACAGACTCACCTACTGCTAAAAGCTCCTTCAGCTGTTTGGCTTATGCTCAAAAACCTGCTCTGACACATATGTTATTATGACATTTTTCTTTTGGACATTTTAGCTCATCAGTAATAGTGTCATACCTGTATAAATACTGCAAGGAAAATCTTACACAGGTTATACCTCAGCAGAGCTTTTCTTCTGTTCCCATAAACTCTTCTATGCCTGGCTCCAAGTACAGGTAACCATGATGACAAAGGTGAGGCTGAGTCAGTTTCTTGAAGTACATGACGTCATGTTTTATGTTGATTATTTCCTGCTTCTTTTTCCACAAGGACAGCAGGTTCTCAGACTCTGCTCATGCTAGGGTATAAATGGCTGCTAATTTTCTTGAGCTAGATGTGTGTTTTAACCACCATTAATGCAGCAGACTAATGGAGTGATGGTTAGATAGAAGCTTTACTGGGCAGGAGAGGGGTGGGGGAGGGGGAGGGGGAGAGGGGAGCAGGGAGTGGGGGTGTGGAGGAGGAGAGAAGAGAGTCTGGTACTAATTAAATCATAAGTACATATTTATCTGGAGTAGCTTACTAGTTGAAGTAACTTTATCTTTTATATTCTGTTTTGGCGGCAAGAAGAAGGTAGGCGAAAACACTTTATTAAGGTAACTTAATATAATATTACACTATTATAAGTATAGAATCCACCCACTTTCTATGTGCTTTAATGGCAGTCAAGTATCTATTTGTTTAAAATTTTTTAATGAAGGTAAAATTAATCATTTTTATACTTGTCTATCACATATATCTACATATGTCTACAGTAGAGTGTTTTGCACCCCTTGGGGGTGTTTCTCAAAGTTTGTGCTTCATAGGGTACTCGGTATGTGCTTAGATCTCGTGCAGCTGCAGAGTACTCAGGCAGTAGAGTTTCTGGGCCAAGAGCCAGAAGAAGACATGAAAGCAAATGGCAAACCCCTTTGATTCAGCATTTATATATATAATCCCCTTTCTGAGACCATAAAAATATTTTAATATTCTATTCTCATTTTTCTATACTGATAGAATTTCTTTAATACTGAGACATTAAGATAGAGAGGGAGGCAGGGAGAAAGGAAGGGAGGGAGAGAGACAGAGAGAAGTGATCTATCTAGTCAGTCATCTAGCATTCACATTGCAATTTAAAATCTGGTTGTAAACCGATAACTGAAATCATTATTTTTTAAAATCACTTAGAATGGAGTTATCTGGACAATTTTTCTCCCTAGAAACAATTTTTTTGGTGCCTGATATTCTAGTGGAGAGAACCATGAAGATAATAATCTTAATGCAACATGTAATAGAATGAAATGTTTCCTGCTGATAATCTAAAGAATTCACATATATTTTGGTAGGAGAAATGAAGCAAGTATAAAATGAACTCAATGGCAGGAGATATCTTCACAGTCTTGAATCCTCTATTTTCCTGTCCTGCAGATCTTCTCATTTGGGGAAGCCCCAGGGCCTCAAATTACAATTTGTGTTTCACTTGGTGTTGACTCAGTCAGAAATGACTGGCCAAACATCACAGATAAATGAGTTCTTTTCCAGTTGTCATTTTATTATGGAGCTGCCCACTTAGAAAGCCAAATCTTCATTCCCTCCTTCAGGTTTCTCTTAAATGTCACATTTCCATGAAGTATACTTGACCACTCTACTGAAAAATCACAAAGCCTTCTTCATAACTCTCCCTCATTTTTATTTGTCTTTGTTGCTCCATTGAACTTTTAATCACCTATAAAAATTGAATGTTTTTGTCAGTTTTATTAAAACATTTGGTTTATTTAATAAATGAATTAATTTATTTAACTTTCCTTAAAAGACTGATGATGTATGTCTAGGAGTTATGTATATAATATAGTGTACATTTTATTTATTTCTATATCTCCAGTGATTAATTAGCCAAGTACTCAAAAATATTTACTGAATTAATGTGTAATAGCTTCGATTTATTGAGTAATTACCACATACCATGAATTGTGGTAAATTATCTCCATATAATTCCCCCAACATTTATAATGACCCTGTAATATAAACCATAGTGCCCCTAATTTATAGATATGCAATTTAAAGGACAGAGAATTTAACATATGTGTGTTTAGTATTCTGGTAAATATGAAACGTGAGTCCAGTTTTGTATCTCTGTAGCCTCTAACTTTTCCTTTTCATATTTTGTTCCATTTTTAATTAAATAACTGGGCTTCAAGCAAAAATGCAACATTTCTCTGCTAATTCATTAAATATGTCCTTCAAGCTTAGGGAGTAAAAAAAAGTCATTTAGAAATAAGAACGCTCCCACTCTGTTTTCTTTGATTTTGAACTTTTTATAAGTTTCACTGTCTGGAGGAAAATCAATTATATGTCCCTCTTTAAATATAAGTTTGATGCATTTAAAATATGCCTTGTGTGGTATTATACACACACAAATATCTGACTGTAAAATTAAACAAAACACTCAACATAGTCCAGAAAAGAGACATAAGAAGTCATTCTATTATTGTGGTCATTTTGAGAGACAGGATGGTACATAAGAACAAAACTTTCCAAGTCAGAAAGTCATCATATTGTTTGACAAAAAATAACACATGTATGGAAAGAACTGAAAAAAAAAAACCAAAAAACACTATCCATCCTATTAGAAACAACTTTATTTAAAATAAAAATACTAACATGTAATTTATAGTCAGATATTTTCCAAAAATTCACTGATCAATATTTTTCCATAAAAGCTGTTTCCCCCCTTTGTATGCTGTAATACTATAAACCACCTATGTACTCTAGACCATAGAGGAGAAATCATAGAGGAACCAAGTTTTGTTGAAGGTCTCACATTTTCCAGGCACATTGCTAGGCTCCTTATATATGTTATCCCATTTTATTCTCATAACAACTCTGCGGGGCTTCATTTATAGACGAAGTCACCAAAGATCAGATGATTTGAGCCTCAGCGGTTTATAATGTGTATCATCAGGAAATAGATGATGGAACTAAGATCTGAATCTCTCCGCAGCCCATGGTCTTTTCTTAAATAATAATAAAAAAAGTCTATCATAAATATCATGTAGAACATTCTCAGTTGTTTAAAACCGTGTAAGAGAAAGTCCTAGATTCTAAAGAGTATGTGATCCAAAATCTGTCAGAGAGCTAACAGAATAATCACATTGACTCCTCAAGAGAAACATTCTCCACAGAATGTGCTTTGCTTCCCAACCTGGGCTCATTCTCTCCTCTTCCCCGACTTACAGTCAATAGCTTGGAGCCTTCAGCATTGCTGTACAATACTCCATCATGGAATTGTAATAATGTATAACAATTAGTTTGTTAATTGTCTTCTATTATATATATTTATGTGATATCTATTATATCTCATTTTCAATTTCTTTCTTTCACTATTGTCCTGTGAATGAAGTTTCACTTATATTTCTAGGTACACATCTAATCTGTACCTTCTGGCTGGTATAGCATCTTGAATGCTGTATAGCCACAATTTTTCTGTCCTAGTCTTTGCCTCCAAACCCCTATTATTTCAAGGAAAGCTGAGGTAAATTTTATGATGTAATATCTCTTCATAGGCTGACCTGTGTGAAAATTTCCTTGGATTATGTATATCCTAAATCTAGAACTCCTGCTTCGTGAAGATATTTAATTTGATTAAATATTACCAAATTAGTCTCCATAATGACTGCACCGGTCTACATTCTTATCTGCCTCCATGAAATTTCCAGTATCTCAATATCTCTGGAAGCACGAGGAATTCCCCAGTTTTCTAATGCTTTTCCAAACCAACAAACACAAACAATATCTGATTGTCATTCTAATTTTCATCTCTTTATGATGAATGAATTTAAGAAATGTTTAATATACTTATTAACTTCTTTAAAATATATCTCCCTAAACCCAGCACTTTAGACATTTTCTGGCATATACTAGATCCTTAGTAAATGCATGAAAGAAAAACAGTATAGCATACAAAATTCCCAGACTGGTCCCTGTTTTGATCAATTAATATTTGGTACTTTCTTTATTTTGCCTGAAAATCTGAAGAATAAATAACTACAGCAACCAAGGTTGTAAGCAAATTAATTATATTAACTAGTCTGATTGTACAATTAAAGATCATAAGTTTAAAATTAAACTAAAAAAGCATACAAAAATTAATTTAAAAGGAGTGCCCGGGTGGCCTAGAAAATAAGACCATCCGACATAGTTTACATACATCCCAAGGACTCAGGTTTGAGACCCGGGACTGGAGGGCACAACCAAGATGAATAAATAAAATTAAAAAAATTCTGCTTTGTCCTCTCTTTTCCAGCTTACTTGCCTACTTGCCTTCATTCCTGCCTTTCTTCTAAAACAATGAATTAAAAATATGTTACTGATAATCACTATGGAAAACAGGATTGAGGCTTCTCAAAAGTTAAAAAATAGAACTACCACATGATCCAGCATTCCCACCATCCTACCATCCTACTTCTGGATATATATCTGGAAGAAATGAACTTATCTCAAAGAGGTATCTGCTCTCCCATGTTCATTGCTGCATTATTCACAATAACCAAGATTGGGAACAACCTGCATCCATCTACAGATCAATGAGTAAAGAAAATGTGAGGAGATCTATATAGAGAGATACATAGATATATAGATATATACATACATGTTTGTGTATATGTATATATGTATAATATATGTATATAAACATATATCAGCTAGAAGGAAGGCACTCCTGCTCTTTATAGGAAGATGGATAAATTTTGAGGGCTTTCTTTATTCTATTTGAAATGTATATTAAGTTAGTCAGAGAAAGACTGATACCTTATTATATAACTTACATGTAAAATCTGAAAAGGCCAAATTCATAAAAACAGAGTGGATTAGAGGATGCTGAGGAAAAGGAAAATGTAGATAAAAGAGTACAAATTTCCATTTACAAGATGAGTAAGTTCTGGGGATCTTATGTGTGGCACAGTGACTAAAGTTAACGATACTGTATTATATACTTGAAAGGTGCTAAGAGATCTTAAATATTCTCACCCAAAAAAAGATATGGTGCTTAAATGTGGTGATAGATGTCTAAAATAATTTTATCATGGTAATCACTTCACAATATATACTTTTACATATCATCATTTTTTTGTCTTAAACTTACACAATATATATCGGTTATGTCTCAATGAAGCTGAAAAAAATTAATTAGGTTTTGGAATAAAGAATAAATGTGAGTTATATTATCCTATATTATAAATGAGGAAAAGAGATATGCTTAAATATCCTATTAAAGTTTTGTGGAAGTCTGGCAACCTTCTAAGGAGAATATTAAATGAGTGGGCCATTTGGCAAGGGTTGCCATGAGTTAATTATAATCATCATGAGGTTATTAAAAGATTGTTACACTAACAATCATGAGATTCTATTCTCTTTCTCTGAATAGTAGCTAGCAAGGATTATTTTATAGTAATAACAACCAGTACAGTGTAAGATTGAAAAGACTTAATATGAGACTCTTACCTTCTCATCTGCTTAAATGCACATAGACCACATGGCTGTATGCCAGAGAGAGGGGCACAGGTCCCTAAATCAGGGATGAAGAATCTCTAAAACATTCCAAATTCACCCCTTAACTACCTTGAGATTTCAGAGGACATAGATAGATGATAGATAGATAGACATACATCTAGATATGTGTATGTGTCTCTCAGTAATGTTAGTGGAAATGTATTTTCATTCAAAGATACAACCTAGAATAGGTATTCATATAATGTGCCATCTGAGAGAGGGACTTGACAGGACTTCTGAAGGGATTTCCTTCCAGTCTATCTTATCTTCACATTCTGCCCTATAAGCATGCACAACAGACCACCTAAAAGACCTATTTTCCCAAGCAATGCCTCTTTCCCCCTCAGCCCCAGGCAATGAACCTGGGTCTTTGGACTTTGCATGGTCTGAATCTTGTGCCACTAGGGTTTGTTCAATGGGTCCTTTTTGAATTTTTTTCTTCAAGTGACCCAAGTAACTCTTTTATTAATAACTATCAATCTACTGGTCTGTCTGTTGCTCTGTCCATGCATCCATCTAATTAGCTAAATACCTACCTATTTATATTTTAAAGCAATGAAAGTTTCATTTTAGCCTTCTATATTAGTGCACTCCCCAAAAGAAAGTCTCCCACTCAAAATGACTAGTCACCAGATAAAAGATGTAAGTTAACTTTACATCTTAAACATACTACCATTTACTATAAAACAATCTTGTTTTATAATATACATATGTGATTTTATAAAATTAAATAGACACATCCAATATGTAGAAAACAATTTCTATTATATAAGGGCTGAATTATTAAAAACTATTAAATTTGAAACAAAGATAATTCTAATTTGAGAAGCTAATTATTGACATGCCCTGGTGGAGTAGCAGTTAGGTCAATCACCTCTGAAGGACACAGGTCATACCAGTGAGAATAGGTAAAATGGAGGTAAAATAAAATTCCTCCTCTCTCTTCCTGCCTGCCTGTCTACTCACCTTCATTCTTGCCAGCACCTTTCCTTTAAAAATAAAAAGGTCAACATTGTGGATAATTTAAATCATTATAGTAAGCTACATGTAGAATGACTGATATTGTGAGTTGTTCTGTATTTGGTTATACATGCCTAGGAATAGTTATTTGCATCAAAATTACATTGTGTCAATTGAGTTATAATTATTTTATAGCAGAGAGAATTTTTTTTGTTAGGTGGTGAAAGAAAGTTTTCTATAATTGATAAATGAACATTTCAAAAATAATTAATTCAAATAAACTCTTGTAGAAACATTTTGAATTACAGGTAAGCAAAAAGAAGTGGAGAATGTAAAATAACCTGTAATTCTACCACATTGAGATAACCACTGATTATAATTTAAGGCATATCTTTCTAAAGAATATATATTAAAATGAAGTGCTCTATAACCCATTGATTTATGCTGATGAAAGTTTGGATTTTCCCAACTTTACTCAAGTTCCACATATTAATCAACTGAGAAAATCAGTTGCACCATCATAAGAATACTCAAAAATCATTGCTTTGGTAGTCACAAAAGGGTAAATAAGGGACAAAGGACAGTTGAAGGAAAAGAAAAGTTAAGAAAAGAAGGATGGTATATAGAAAGAGAGTTGTTTAATCATTAAAATATGTAGAAATATATAATGTATACATTATAATATGTACAGTATACAATTTTTCCCATTTGTCACAGGAAACTTCACACATTTTATTCCAAAATTTCTGGGGGTAACATTTTAAAAAGGTTTGAGCTAATCCAGACAACTGTTGTCATTTATGTATTTAAAGGCTTAATATGTCAAAAATAAATGGTCTACTGTTAATCAGAATTAGGATCAAGTAATGCCTACTGGGAAGTCACAAGTGACTGTAAAATGAAAATGAATTATTTTTCTTAACACTGCTTTCACACCTCAAAGTCAAGATTGTCCGAAAACTTTGCAATGCACAATAAAAGCAGACTTACAGCTTCCATGTTTCATTTGTCCCTGAATTTGCTGATAATTTCTGTTATTTGATTGACTTATCTCACTTACTTTCTCCCATTCTCTTGGTACATCAGTTTAGCTGTGTGCTCTGTAAAATCATTTAACAGATACTTAATGTCTCACACTGGGAAATTTCATGTTTTGGCTCCTGCTTAGAAGGATTCAGCTGAGAATGAATAAATGGTTTCCTTCCCCACTCCTTTTTTGCTTTGAAGGTCTTTACTGCTGGTTCATGGCACTATAGGATCTGATAACATACATATTTTTCAGTGACTGATGATCAAACTTATTTAGTTGTTTAATCTAGTATTTTAGAATGCTTGATTTTTTTTTAAGGAAGAAGAAGCACTTTATTTTTCATTTAGCTGTTCACAATGGTTGTTCCCCCAGGCCCAATACTCAAACCCAGCAGTATGTTGTCTGTGTCTGTCTATGTATCTATGTATCTCTATATCTCTCTATCTATCTATCTACCTACCTATCATATATCTATCTCTCGAATAAGAAATAATGTAGACAGGAAGCTGTTTTAAGATAGTGGTATAAAAGGAAACTATGTTCATCTCCTCCCATGGTACACAACAAATTTACAGCTCATTATGGGTAAATCTACCCAGAAGTAGACCTGAAATGGGGGTTTCACAGCAAAGGGTACAAAGACAGTAGTCAGATTGATAGGAGGCAAACATATGATCTCCCCAAAGAAGAAACTCACCCTAGGGGCAGTGATATACAATTGAAAAGAATTTTTTAGGGTATGGAATTTTGGGGTATGGAGGGCTGTGTCCAGCCCCCAGCTCCCCAACTTAACCCTTGCTCCTGAAAACACTACACTGAGGGCCAGAGGAAAATAAGCACAGGAATGTCAAGGAAAGCAGAGAGCCAACCCTGAAAGGAGCAGTGTGTAGACTCATTGTCCCCAGGACCCAACATGGTAACATAGGTCTGAATGGTGTCTGACCATAATTGAATTCCAGATACCATCCTTAAGAACATCTTCTTGAGAAGAAAGAAACTCCAGAGATTACCACAGGTCAGAATCACTGACCGACTTAATCATGGCAACATCTTGAACTTAACTGTGTTAAGACCAGATCTGGTGGGTACCATCTTGATAACCACTTCCATACTAATAGACCCTAAGAGTGAACCACTGATGTGATCTCTACCCACCCCTGCCAAGTAACAGAGCTACCTGAGAGAAAAGTGACAGCAAGCAAGAGGAGCTATCTTTGGAAAACAAGTAGTCCTCACTCCTGCCAAACCCCGCTTGCCAGCTAACAAGGGGCTATGCTTATTCAGCAGCAGCCCACCCCAAGACCTGCAAACTAATCAGATGGGCCACACCATCAGCAGTTTGGCTGCCTGTATATCCCAGTTGCTGAAATCTTCACTGGCTCCTGCATCACTGCTGCTAGTCTAGCACCCTATCTGGCCCCATGCAACTCTGGCACCCTAGCTACCCTGGTGACTCTCACAGCCTAACTGATCTCATGTACCATGAAAAATGGCAACATAGCCAGTCAGCAACTGTTGGGTCACTGAGGAAATCAAAGGGAAAATTAAAAAAGAGTATGTGGAGACAAATGAGAATGAAAATGTCACATACCAAAATCTTTGAGATGCAGATAGTAGTACTAAGAGGAAAATATATAATAATTTATGGCAAAATAGCAAAGCAGTCTTGTCCTAAGAAACATGGAAACTCTCAAATAATGTAATCTTACAACTTAAAGGAACTAGGAAAAGAAAAACAAATGAAACCCAAAGTCAGTAAAAGGAAAGAAATAATAAAAATTTGAGCAGAAATAAATGAAATAGAAACCAAAAAGACAATACAAAAGATGAATGAAACATAGCAGGTTTTCTGAAAAAATTTAACAAATTAGGCAAACCTTTGTCTATACTCATTAAGAAAAAAATGGAAAAGTACTTAAAATCAGAAATGAAAGAGAAGTTATAACAGATCCCACAGAGACATAAAAAAAAAAATCATGAGACTACTATTAACATCTGTATGCCAAAACCTGAGTAACTTAGAAGGAACAGATAAATTCCTGGAATCATACAACCTCCTTAAATATAATAGAGATCATAGGCAAGTAATCCATAGCTAACATCAGATTCCGTGGTGAACACTGGAGGCTTTTCTGCTAAGATTAGGAATAAGACAAGAATGCCTACTCTCATCACTATCATTTAACATAGAATTCAAAGTTCTTGACAGAAATTAGATAAGAAAAGGAAATAAAATGCATCTAAATTGTAAAAGAAGCAGTAAAACTCTCAGTATATGTGGATGACATGGTATTACACATAGAAAACTCTAAACTCCACCGAAACCTATTAGAAATAATAAGCAAATGCAAGAAAAGTTGCAGGCTACAAAATAAACATATAAAAATCTGCAGCATTTCTATAATTAAAAAATTAACTATCAGAAAAATATAAAGAAAGCTATATTGTCTATGATCCTATCAAAAAGATCTAAAAAAGTCAGCTGAAGAATTGAAGATCCTGTAGGAAGCTATGAGACACTGCTGAAAGCAATTGAAGGAGACAAAAGACATAGAAACACATTGTGTGCTCATGGATCAGAAGAATCAACATTGTCAAAATGGTCATTTAATCTACAGCAATTAATAGCTTCAGTGCAATTCCCTGAAGAGTCCAAAAACATCTTCTTGATAGAAATAGAACAAAAAAAAAAATCCTAAAATTTGTATGGAACCACGAAAGACTTCAAATAGCCAAAACAATCCTGGGGGGTGGGAGAAAAAACAATAACAAAGGTATCATACTTCCTGCCTTCAAACTATATGACAAAGCTATAGTAATCAAAATAGCATGTTTTTGAGATAAAAACAGACTATGGAATAGTTTCAAGAGTCCAGAAATAAATCCACACTTACATGGAAAACTAATTTATGACAAAGTAGTCAAGAGCATTTAATAGAAAAAGGAAAGTCTCTTTAATAAATGGCTCCAAGAAAACTGGACAGTTACGTGTAGAAGATGAAATTTTATCATTATTCTTACCCCTATACAAAGTTTAATTCAAAATTTATTAAACACTTGAATATAGAAGTTGAAGCCATACAATTCATAGAATGAAAACCAGGTGATAACATCTCTGACATTTGTCTTAGTAATATCTTAGTGGATTAATCTCTAACAGCTAAAGAAACAAAAGCAGATATAAACAAATGGGACTACATCAACTATTGAGCTTCTGCAAAGCAAGAGACACCATTGTTAAAGTGAAAAGTAGCTTACTGAATGGGAGAAGATATTTGTAGCCCTTATCTCAGACAAGGAATTAATATCTGAATATAATAATTCACACAATTCAACAACAAAAATAGCAAATCCAATTAAAAAATGGACAGAAAATATAAATGGGAATTTCACATCAATGAAGACATACTTCTTTGAAAATGGGTACTAGACATTATGAAAAGGTGCTCTTCAGCACTTATCAATAGTGAAATGCAAATCAAAACCGCATGAGGTTTTACCTCACACCTGTAGAATGACTATTATTAAAAAGTCAAGATATATTAAGTTTTGGTAAGAATGTGGAAACATACAGCTGTCATGCACTGATGGTGAAAATGTAAATTGGTGAAGCCATTATGGAAAATAGTATGGAGATTCCTCAAAAATTTAAATACAGAAGTAGCATATGATCTAATATTTTCACTTCTGGTAAATTCAAAGGAATATGTGCACCCCTATGTTCACTGCAGCGCTAGTCACAATAGCAAAGATATGCACGCTACCTAAGTTCAATTAATAAATTCTATTATATAAACAGGAATACTAAACAAAGGAAAGCTATTTAAAAAACATGAAATCTTGCCATTTGCCACACCATGGATGAACCCTGAGGGAATTATGCTGTGAAATAAGTTAGAAGGAGAAAGAAAAAATGCCATATTATCACATTTATATGTGGAATATAAATAAATAAATGAACAAAAAACAAGCTTTTTGACTCTTACAACAGAATGCTGGCTGCCAAGGTGGAAGCGGGTGATGAGCGTGGAATAGGGGAGTTGATTCTCTGGTGGTGGGTGTGGTGTAGCATACACAGCTGTTAAGATATGAGGCTGTAGACCTGAAACTTAAACAGTGTTGTAAATCAATATTGTCTCAATTTAAAAAAAGAAAATAAGAAATCATAGAGTTCATAAAAAAAAATAAAGTAATAGCACAGAAAATGAGTGTCTTAGAGGCACAATGTCATGATTTATTGTTAAATGTAGGATATTTTTAAGAGGGAGAATTAGAAGGAGTGGAAATATTAATTATAATTTTTGAAATATTTACTGAATAAGTGTTTTCATGATTGGTCAATTTAGAAATAAATTTTAAAGACTTCTCCAAATTAAAATATTAATTTGTATTAAAAAACAAAAAACTTGGGATTGAAAATAAAGCAAAATGAGATGTAAAAATAAGGAATATAAAATGGAACTGTCTCGATGAACAGGATGTATGTTCACCCAACTTAGGGAGTCAGAAATGAATTTTATGTGCTAACTTCTGAGGAAATTGTTTCCTTATCTCCTCTTGCTAACTCATTGCTGCTAGGGATCCAGCAGTGAATGCATGGATGGTTTGTGTTCTCACATGGGCTTCCATTAGAAATTCTCATGTGAGTCCATGGTTTCCATGTCTCAGCTGGAATTCTAACATTGTGTCTGCTGTCAGTGTTCCAGGAGGAGGGCATGCTGGTTCTGCCTATGGTAGACCCTTTTTTTTTTTTTTTTTTTTTTAGTTGTATAAGTGACAAGATAGGAACATACCCTTGGGGATGTGCTAGATATATACTGCTATTAAGGCAGATTTAAGCTTTGGGGTACATTATGGAACACTCACCAAACAAAAGGGAGACATAATTCCATTTCAACTATTTTAGTTTCAAACTTGTGTTTAGGATCCTTAGAACTGATTTTTTTTTTTCTGTAAATATAAAGCTAAGCTAGGAGAGGCAAGGATAGAACCTTAGGCCTCTGATCCTTTGGGGGCAAACTGGATTTTATTTCTTATTAGCAACAGTTTTTATTATCAGTCTTCTACCTTAGTTATCATTTGTCTTTTCAAAAGTAGCATTGTAGAGAAGAAAACATGCTTCTTATATCCTTTTGGTATTTAGTATATTTCTGTTTGTTAGTATGGAGTAATTGGAAGAACAAACACTTTAAAGTCAAATAGATATGACTTAAACTTCGGGCATATTAATATTTTCTGAATGCAAAATTACTCAAATCACCTTATCTGTTTGAGAATTATGGCTTGGAGTTTATAATTGCATTGTGATCAGCATTAAGTGAGGTGTTTCAGGTAAAGTACCTGTCATAGTGTTTGAGAAATGGTACGTGACAAATAAAAGGCAAACTGTTATTAAGGAAAGAATAGCGAGTTTCATATTGGTGGGTCAACTTTGGAGAAAATTATTAATAAGTTCCTTTATTCTCCATTTGAGCTTCCTTCCAGCTGCTCCTCCTTCTGTCCCTAACACATACCATCTCCCATTAGCAGTATTTGGGGATTGCATTATAATCTTAGACTGTTCACTCTTCATAAGTTAGCTCCTTTTGTTCTTGACTTGTCTTGTTTCTTTTCTTTCTGACTTCCCAGTGTTTATTGCCTGTAGTATTTAACCTTAGAAATATTCTCTTAGTGGCATTTGTGCCCAAATTATAAAGATTAAAATCACTTTCATATGCTAGTCATGTCAACATTTAGTTAACAGATCATTTTAGTGAAGGTCGACATCATAATCTAAGAGAATAAAAGTGTATAATTTAAATTGAAGGCATAAGTAATAGGGAGAGAAAAGATATTTTTTAAAGAGAAACTCAATGATATCAGTAAAAATGATGAACAGTTAACATTTATTGGCTACCAACTCTATTTTGCACACTGCTTTATATATATATTTCCTCACAACTAATAAATTATCTCCATTTTTTTTCTGAAGAGAAAAATACAGCTTACAGAGGTAAAACAATTGCTGAAAGTCACCTAGTAATTGGAGAAGACATGTTTGGAACTCAAGTTCTTCCTCCACCATCTCTTTTATGCAGTCACTTACAGGCTAAGTTTCTATCAGGAAAGATAACTATGTGCTTTTCTTAGCATTATCTGTGAGAGCCTAGAACGGTGCCTGGCATATAGTAAGCAATCCATAATTGGTACATGAATCAATGCAAATCTAGTCTCTCCATTTATTTCCCTGGGATTACTTACTGCTTGAAGTCTCTGCCCAATATTCCATTTATTACAAAATGCTGAACTTCCGGTAGCCCCATGTATAGCATTCTGCATCCTGACTTCATGCTGTTGTCTTTCTTTTCTCTCGACTTGCAGTTCCTCATTTTCACTGAAGTCTCTTGGCTAACTTCCACTCACCCTGTTATCACAGAGCTTAGGCTATGATTGACTATGAAGTTTCTCAATTTCTCTGTCCTATCCTCCTGCCATCTCCCTTACTGACTCCTTTCCTTTTCTACCTTGGCTCAACCAACCAGGGTTATTTCCATGTCTCTCTTTTACGTGACTATGATATTTTTGAGGAAAGACACCACACATATTTCTATATCCTTTTATATATATAACATACTTCATAGCTGATATTTTTTGTATGCTCTGGCTGAGCCTAATTTATCACTTTTAAGGTATATTTAAAAAAATATTTTAACAATTATGAGATTGGGATACATTTTTCAGTAGGTGAAATCCTAAATTATAATTAATAATATTTCTTCTGATTTCGTGATACAAAAATGATTAATTACATCTTATAATCGATGCCATCTTAGATTTAATGTAATATAGTAATTGATATTAAATATGGGTTAGATGAATGAATGAATGGTAATCATAGCCCTTCTCAAATCACATCATTATTATAACTTACACCTATTTTATATCACAGTAATGTGGTAAGGCTGCAGTTGAGTATTATTTTTATTTATGCTGGGCTCTTCTGTCTATGTTGGACAAATAATAAACTAGCTCAAATTATTCTTAATCATTTCTTTCTGGGCTTATGTGACCTATTCCATGTGTTTGTTCTCAAGGTGAGATGGATCTTCAAATTATCTCCAAAATGCAGGCTCAACACCCAGGAGTTCATATCAATAATGAAGTTATTGAACCAAGTATTGAACAAGTCACCAAATACAAAGGTAACTATAACCCTTGGTACTATTTGCAAATCTTAATATGCTATAGTCCAGGGGTTTATTATCCCAAATCTGTCCCTTGAGTTATTAAAAACATGGTTACTATGTGTGATTTTTGTAAGCTTATTGGTGAAGATGCTGATTGTTTACTGGCAGACATGACTAAATACCTAGGACTATGAATGGTGAATAATTAGGCTCCTGCTTTTACAGACTCTCTATCTATAACCCTGGTCATCAACTGTTATTTCAATGCTTGTTCTCAGAGACAGAATCATTAATTCATTCAGACACATTTAAGCAGTGTGCCTGTCCTTAAAGGTCTTATGTTTAATGGGTTAGAGCAGGAATTGGCAAACTTTTTTTTTTTTTTCTGAAAAAGGTCAAATAGTAAATACTTTAGAACTAGAAGATCACTTGGTCTCTGTCACAAGTAATTAATTCTATAATAACAGCACAAAGGCTGTCATAGACAAGACAGAAACTAATGATTATGGGTATATGCCATTAAATTATTTATTAGTAAAATTTGAATGTTATATGACTTTCACATGTCACAAAATGTCATTATTCTTTTGCTTTTTTGAACCATAAAACATGTATTGGCACACAGCTCTAAAAAAGGGTAAAATCCTACCATTTGGAATAAGATCAGTGAAACTAGAGGGAATTATGCTTAGCAAAATAAATCAGAAAGAAGAAATTAAATATTGCCTAATTTCACTCATGTGTGGTAGACAGAGAAACCATACACACAAATCAACCAAACCAAACTAAAATAGACTTTTAGTCTAAAGGACCATATTAGTAGTTGTCAGAAGGGAAGGCGGGCAAGTTGGGTAAAAGTGTCAGTTATATGGCAAAGATAAATTTGAACCAATGGTGGTGAACTTAAAGTGTTATATACAGATGCTGATTTGCTAACTTAATCATAATGTATGCCTTAAGCATATATAATGGTATAATGCAGTGCTACTGCAATAAATTTCTGAAAGAAAAAAATTAAAATTCATTTCTAAGAAAAAAGTGTACTGGCATGATATCAAGAAGTTGAATCATATAAGCTTTTATTTTCTTGTCCATTTAAAAATAGGTTGTGGGTAAGATATGGCCCATGGGGCATGGTTTGCTGTTAGAGTGACAAATTCATGAGCTATTTTATATTTACTTTCCAATGATCAAATTCACCAGTTGACTTCCCCCAAAATAATGACATAATGTGTCCTATGTCTGATCAGGATTCTCATCATTATTTCTTATTGATTCCTTCTTTCCTCTAATTTCATTTAATACTAGAAAAAAAGACAGCATGAACTCTCCGGTCTCCAAGAGCTACATAAAAAAGAAAAATGTGCTTTATATCTGTTATGTATATAACATTGATTGCATTAAAATTCTAAATGGAAATGGATTCCACATTTGCAATTAAAATTGATGGTGTGCCACCTTTCTCTGTATTTTAGAGCTTGTAGCCAAGACATCAAGCCTCAAGAACATAAAGTTTGCTTGGCATAAGGAGACATCATCTGAATATCAAAACAGAATGATGGAGAAAAAAGAAATTCAAAAGTGGGACTTTATTCATATGATTCAGGTAAGAAATATTCATTATTATATATGCAGAAAGATTTTTCAGAAATATGCATAAAAAGTGCCTAATATTCTAAATTTAAAAACAAAATAAAAACCTGATTTTTGATTTTATAAGTCAGCAGTATTTATCCAAGTATTTGTCCATCTTTGATAATAAAGATGTTAATAATAGTAAGAGCTTCTCTGTAACACTCAAAATCTCCAGTTACTGATTTTTTTGTCAATATTGGCATAATTAGTTTTGTAGAATTCAAGTTCATAGAATTGAGAATAATAGAGTGTAGCACTCTCTAGAACAATTCTCCAGTAGCTTTGATGGTCTGAAGGACCTACATTTCAGTTTTTCTGAGTTTTCTTTTGTCTTCTATTGATGACCAGGCCTGTGTGCAGGACAGACAGGTTATATGATTCCTCAGGTCAATAAAATTTTATTAGTCAATCATTAGATGGAAACTTATAGTCACGGTCCATCACTAATAGTGTATTTCTTGCATCAGTGGTTACTATTCAGTAGATATTATGGGTACATATTTCCAGGGTCCACTGATAATTTTAGACAGCATATAGTCTATATGCTTGGGATGCTGGCTATTAACTTCAAGAATATACATATGTTTTGGAAATACCTCTTTATTGCAATAAGGTGCTTCTTTCTATAGTCTACATTTATGGTCACCCAGAAAAATACATTTAAAATAAATAAAATGAAGAAGTGAATCCATGATAGAGATATCTAGACTAGTCTAATCTCTGCTCTTCTAACTAACAAAATCCTTTACATATAAGGAAATTTTTAACAGTGCTCAGAAGTTCTGCATTGTTTCTTTATTGAAATTGCTTTCCTACATCCTCAGATAACTATTCATACCTCCTCCTCTCTCAATACACCTCCTGTGACTGTCTCCCTCCACTCATTCCCAACTGATGACCTCTCTTCATGTTGAACAGTGAAGACAGAAACTGTGAGATGGAATTTAAAATTCACCCTCCAAACTGACACACATAGTGGCACCTGCACACCCCCATCTCTTTCATCTACCTTATTGCAAACACCTCCTCTTATCAACAGCCATTCCTTCAACTGATACTCTGGATCCCATTCTTCCACCTGTTAAAAATTTTCCAGATAAAGAAATTAGCTTCTTTTTCCCATTTCTCTTAAAATTGCCATGTTTGTTCTTTCTTTTCTTATAGCAGTTCTGCTTCCTCTGCATTACCATTCTGTTCCTCTCTCTACCTTGTATTTTATCTGCTGTCTTTGTCACTTCATTACTCCTTATCATAAAAAACTCTCTTGATATTCTTTCTACCTTGTGTTCACAGTCAATTTCAGAGAATCTCAGAGAATCTCAGTGTCTATTTGATCAAATTTCATGTTATAGCCCACTTCTCTTTTTTAGCTGGGTCGTGTCACTGATTGTGAGCCATCCTCTGGATTAGCTGTGTCTGGGTACCTATCTATGGTGGAATGACATGATACTAAATAAAGCTCTGAGGAAGCATTTTTTTAATTAATTTTTTTTTAATTTAAAGTTTAAGTTGTTTTGATTTATACAATAAATTCTAAGATATCTTGGTTATCCACATAGAATACTAAATTTTTGTCCAAGAGAGATAAGGTAAGGTATAAGAAGTATTTGTAGGGATAACTTTCAGAGATGCTGGCAAGCCCTACATAATTTTCTATTGCCAAAGTATAATTCCAAGTTCTATCTGTATTTGGTGTGACGGTGCCTCCCTGAACTTCACAAGAAATGGTCGAGAGTTATTATAAATAGGTGGGCCAACCCCTAGCATTCTGGGACCCAGTATGCAACCTCGTATCTTATTCAGTCTTTTTTTCCTAGAAAATCCGTCAACATCAGAGCCTGTCACATATTCTGTGATTTATAAAAAGCATTTGTGAGCATATGGCAAAGCTAGTGCAAAGGGCTTAATTTTAAAGCAGTGTTCCATGAAATGGGGTCTGTTTATATGGTGCCAGCACCATTTTCTCCCAGAACTGCAATTCACAAAATATAGAGTATGCATGGAACCAATACCATGTGGAGTGGGGACTAAGTGTCTACAGCTATGAATATCTGTGTTAGTGAAGCCAGAAAGAGCAAATTTAAAACTATTTGGTTCTAGTTGAGCAAATATCACAGTTTTTGCTTTCAAAAATGCTTCCTTACATTATTATTCCATATAAAACCTTTAATCTTTAAATTTATTAAGTTTTCTTCACTAAAAAGCCACTTGACTTGAAAAATAAAACTTTCTAGTATCTAGTTCAAGCAATGAAGACATTGATATAAATTGTCTCATTTCTTTTTCTTTATTTCTAGATGCTGTATTATGTGAAAGACATTCCAGCTACCCTGAAATTCTTCCATAGTCTCTTAGCTACGAATGCTAAGATTCTCATTATTCTTGTGTCAGGTAAGTTATTTTCATTCAGCCTGAATTTTAAAACAGGAATAGTGCACGTATGCCTGGATTCATGTGTTTGAAGGCAGCGGTACTATGAAATTTTTGGCTTGGCTTCTGATCATAGCCAATTAATTACCACATTATTAGGAAAGTCCTTCACAACAGCTCTCAATTTAGGGTATTTATTGGAATTAAAAATTGTTTACCTCTTTCTCTTGGGGAAACATCTTTATCATCTACATATAAATGATTTTTATGTAACAGAACAAATACAACTGATAGAGATTTTTAAAATTAGACTAAAACAGTGAATTTTTATTGCTTTATTAATCTATTTAATTTGCATTGCTGTATGATATTTGGGATATTAATTCACATCTCATTCTGTGTATATTTCACAACACTCTTACCACCAACGTTCTGGCACCCTTTACCCCTACTGTTGTAACTCCTTTCCACCCTTGTTCCTTCCTGATCACAACCCTGTAGACATGTTCTTGCATGCTGTGAATTTTGTTGAGATTTGTCTGTTCACTTCTTACCTTCTGGCTTATTTCATCTAGCATAATCATCTCCATTTCCATCCAGATTGTTACAGAAGGAATCAGTTCACCTTTTTAAAAAGCTGTATTGAATTCCACTGAGTATATAGTCTACTGTATCTTTATCCACTCATCTGTTGATGGGAAATGAGGTTATTTCCATGTCTTGGTATTTTCAATTGTTCTGCTATACACATAGGTGTGCAGATAGTATAATCTGATAAGTGTTTTTGTATTTCCATGTGTATTTTTCTAGTGGGAATGCAGAATCAAATGTGGTTGCATATTTATTTATTTATTTATTTTTGAGGAGTCTACATGTTGTTTACCAAAGAGGTTACACTTGTTTATATTCCCACCAAGAGTGTAAGAGAATTCCTTTTTCTCCATACCTTTCTAACATTTGTTGCTTCTAGTCTTTTTGATATAGGTCATTCTCGCTGATGTAAGGTGATATCTCATTGTAGTTTTTATTTGCATTTTTCTGATGGTAAGAGATGTAGAGCATTTCTTCATGTGTCTGGAGACTGTGTTTCTTCTTTAGAAAGGTGTCTACTCAGCTCCTCTGCCTATTTTTTGAGAGGGTTGTTTGCTTTTTCATTGTCGAGGTATATGAGAGCTTTACATATTTTCTTATTCAGTGGAACTTATTTAAACTAGATGCTTCCTTCTAACCTCTATAAATTAGGTCATATGTATTGCATTTATGAATACAAAAATGAACTCAGTTATCAACATTGAGGGCAGTCTATGCTTGATAATCAAATTCAATAATGCAGAAAAGTGTTATAGAAAGAAATAGTTCATCCAAAAGTCATATATATATATAATTTTAGAATGTATTTCATATATATTTCTATTGGAATTCCACTCTTATTTATATTTGGTGTGTTCTTAAATATTTTCAGAAGTTAATTTGAGAGTCAGAAGGCAGATTTCTATGAGTTTATATTTACCAATAAGAAAAAGTCAGCCTCAAGTCTATAAAATTGCATGAGTAGTCTAGACACAACTGAGAATTGATGAAGAGCTACTACCCTGCTGACTATATCAAGAATAAGTTATTATAATCCAAGTTTTTTTTGGAATCAAAAAATGTGAAAACTAAAACAGACCCAGTCGAATGTTTGATGATATGTGAAACAAGAGTCCTGAGGTACTTTCTAGCTGCCTGAACCAGGTCTCTTTTTAGTTTATTCAAAGGTTATTTCTAGATAATCTTATTTATTTTATGTTAAATCTATGCATGTATGTGGTTCGTGTGTATTATGCATATTACATATCTGTATGCATGTATATATATATACACATACATACATATAGGCAGACAGATAGATATATATACTTTGATGGGAATAGCAACAGAAAAGGAGTAAAACTCAAAAATCATTTTTAAAATGTATTTTGAGACAAAATATTCATGCAATGTAGTTTGAAGTTGGAAATAGTTTACTTATTTTTCTGTGTTCCATTTACAATTCTTCATTAACGCACACAGCTCAGGGGACAGGTGTCCTAAAGAGGAAAACATCGTTAATAGATACTGCTCCTAGACATAAGAATATAACAAATAACAGCTGTTGAATTATTAAAAGGACTCTAATGGCTTCCTTCCTTTATCATATGCATTTCTTTTTTAGAAGAGATTTATATAGCTTTAGAAAAAATGTCATTGACATTTCTCCTTAAAATTAGAACCATTTAGCAAAAGGAGAAAATAGATTTAGATATTTTGTTTTGTATGTTTTACTTCTGTCCCAAAATTAAAAATCATAGCTTTGGCACATCCATTAGAAGAATCATTCAGTTAATTACTTACAAGTAGAAAATTTTTAAAAAGCCTTGTCCAATATAGTTTCCTTTGAAGGCAAAGAAAAAAAGAAGGAAAATAAAAGTATCAAATATGTTGATCTTTTCATTAACTTAGTGTAATGTGTGTCCCTCCACCCCCACCCCCCGTTTCTCAGTTTTCTAGGCTCACACTTAACTTAAAAATTTAGACTAAATGACCGAATTCCTCATCCCAAGTAACTTGGGTAGTCCCTCCACCCCCACAAGGACACCTGAGGATTTCTGGGGGTGATGCTCACATGCTCCCAATGGTTTCCAATCACTGTTCCAAATGTCTGCTTCCGGCTCACCTTTTGATTTTTACACTTTCCATGTGCTATAGCTACCTTTTCCCGTCCTTTTCTGCTTTGTCCCAAGTACAGACATGGCACTACTTCTTCTATTCTCCAAAGCACTAGTCTTTCATTTGGGAAATGTTTAAATCTATGTGGAAAAAGAATATCAGAAACCAAAATTTAGCATCAAGTTCCCATAATCACACTCTTCCGAGATTTTCTCTTGTTCAGTTAGGCTCTATCTCCCTTACACATCATAATTTCTCTCAGAACTCACCCGTCACCTCTTAGCTCATTTCTTTTCCTATGGCACCAGCTTCTCATTTCACCCTTCCACTCTTCTTGTTTGCTACATAGAGCAGTTTGACTTCCTTTTTCTCTGCATCTCTAACCTAAATAAACATGTGCACCTGTGAACCTGTCTTAACAATATGTTTCCGCCTGATAAGTTCCATTGCACCCCTCAGTGTGTTGGAATGACTACAGTTTCTTTTTAAAGAAAATAGTTGTATTTGCTTTGTTGCATTAATAAATCCAATACAAATATGAGGGTCAGTTTTTAGAAAAATTGATCAAGCTCAGTTTCCAACACTGCAAACAAATTTAACTACAAAAAATTTCCAGTCAGATTTGTTTTCTATCATTGTCAATCAGTTGGTGATATCACCAATGCCAGGCCAGTATGTAGTTAGCAAATAAATATGAGAAAGCTCCCCAGGTCATCTGAGGTACTTGATCACCTTCCCTCCTCACTCCTGTATAATAATCATTGGTCTAACTATAATTCTTGAAACCCTATTCTTCATACTTGCCCAATGAAATCATTCCTTAAGCTTTAATACTGCCCTAAAACTTTGAACATCTACACTAAACTGGCTCATGCTAGGCTCCACTTTTATCAAGTTTCATATAGTCACTAGCTAAATAGAATTCATTTACTGCATAATTACTTAGAAGTGAAGAGCCTGTTTATGCATGCCCTTTGTTTCACGTTGCCATCCATAGCTACACTGCATTGAGGAAAACAGAGTGCACTGTAGGCGGATTCTGACAAGACTAAAACCAGTCATTTAATTAAATCCCTAAGAGCATTCATCTCACAGTATCACACCTAGGCAGATCCGTGTGTATTGATCAAAGTCCTTCTCTAGTGGGTCATCATAAATATGCCACATAGATTGGATTCTTTGCTTCTATCTCAGTCAGATACTGATCTTTTACTAAATTAATGAGCTACTTTTCTGGAGTGAATTATTCACTTATTTGAGCACCATATAGACACTTCTAAATTCTTTAGGTGGTAAGATAATGAAATATGTAGTTAATTTTTAGATGTAACTGTGCAACTTGACCTAACTTGACTCAGGCGCTATGTGTATGCAGCCATATTTAAAACAGTCTACTCTTGGCCCCACATTGACTGCATAGGCTAGTAGCTGTATGGGTGGTTCATTTAAGCTCTTATTGAGTTCCTATAGTGAGTCACTTCTAGTCTCTGAAAGTTTCAAAGGTGACTATTCCTTTTCCTCTGCTTTTGAATGACTTCTAATATAATGAAGGATTCATACAAGTAAACACTTCCAGCAATGTGCTGTTTTCTATCAGATGTATGTGAGGAGTTTAAGGATAGTTCCTTAAGAGTAGGGGGCTCTGTCTCTTATCCCTAGTCCAGATCGTTACAAAGCTTTTGGCACTTAGAAGACAATTAGAAAATGTGTTTGAGTTGAACTGAATTTATTAAATTGTTTTTGGTTTTTGATAGATATCATAACTTCAACTAGTTCTAAATGTTCATCCAAGAAGGAGACCATATTTTAGTTAAAACTGACTACATGATGGATGTAGAATAATAGAATAAAGCAAGTTCTAGAGATTTGAAGATGGGTTTAATAAACAGAAAGTAAAGATCCTGTAACAAAGATACATGTGTTACACACACACACACACCCCTAGATTGTACACTGAAATAGGCAGACAAAAGAAATGAAGCAATAAAAGTAGGCAAGTTAAACTCACTAGGGAAAGAAAGAGAAATTGAAATCAGAATTAAATGACAGCATTTACTGGTTAGTTTATTAGAATACATGTTGCACATATTCTCAAAGAGAGTCTTTCTGCTGTGTTCTTAAGTATCCCTTACAAAACTAGCACAGATCAGTAAATATTTATTTAATTGTAACAAGAAAGAGTTCCTGATTATAAAGATAAAAGATTTGATTTGGGCTTAAAAATAAGAAAAATAACAGCAAAAGAGATAGATTTTTAGAATGAGTAATGTACCAGACTAAAATGATGTCAGTGGCATGTTTTTCTGCAAATGGAGCAGACACGTATTAGTTGAGAGAGTTGCTAATTAAAATGCAATTTATCTGGTTAAGGGAAATTAGCCAGAAGGATATCACTGAAGTTTTCTGTCCTTCTCTCTCCTTACCTGACTATGGCAGGAGGCAAATCATGGTGTGTTATTTTTTAACACAGTGGGAAAAAAGAATATCTGGTTTATATCATGTTGAAAACAAAATTAACACCATATGTTGTGCCCACTGAGAGCCATTATGATAATGCATCAGTCAGAAAGTGTTTAATTGCTCAGCTTAGAAATGGCACCAAGTTACAGAACACTGACAATAGCAAATTTTCTGCGATTCATTATTTTTTTTCTCTGTCAGGTTAGAAAAAAATATAATAATGATAACAAAAACCTGTCTCAACCAATGAAATATTTGTTTACTTGTAAAGTCTTATTTTTAAACAAATTCTTATTTGGAAGACAATCACTATGTTAGGAAAGATTTTTTTAATATGTATTCATACACTCATTTTTCTCATTGAACTAAGATTTCCTTTTTTCCTGCTTCATTCTAATTCTGTCTTCTCCTAGAGTATAACCTGAAGTTATTATTCCTGCCTCTGAAATATTAGTGACTCACTAATTACCCAGATTATTTATCATTTACCATTTCCTGTGGTAGATTGTCTTGTTTGTTAAACCAGGAGATTTTAGTATAATCCATAGATGGGACCAGGAGCCTTTGTGATCCTATAATGACATGCAGAGCTGTGTGAATATGTATTGTTTCTGTACTTTTTTTGAGAATCAATTACTTTCAGTAGATCATAAAAGACTCTTGCGAACCAAAGTCTCAAGTCATTGAAATCTTCACTTTTAATCTAGGGTGCACATAGAAAGTCTTGATTCTCTTTTATAATGCTTTGGTTGGGCAACTTAATTTCCTCACATTTCAATAATGTTTACTATCTGTCAGTCCTGCTTCTAAGGCCCCTTACTTTATGAATTCAGTGAATCCTTACAGTAATTCTATGAATAGACTCTATTATTATCCCAGTTTTACTGATTAACACTTGATTAAACTGATGCCATGTTCATAAATGAAAAAGAAGAAAAACCAGTCTTTGCATTCAGTATTGGTCTTTGGAGACCACTCATGATAACTGCGCTGTGTCTGTAGCTGTCCACAGGTACACGCCTGTGTTCATAAATAGCTGCCCTTGAAGTCAGATGGAAAATGGGTTCGCTGGGATGAGGGGAGAAGGTACAATGTTCCTGCCTGTTGTTGATCTCCAGTAGCATCTGCTCTCTTCTGTGTCTCCCGTGAACCTGGCAGCAACCTACATTGATTCCAACTTATAAAGGTGACCCCTTCATTCCTCTTGGCTCCAGTAGCAACAGTCCTCTCTTATCTCTTCAAACGTGGCTTCCTGTTCTTGCTCATCTCTGGGTTGTGTCCCTTCACGGCATCCTCCCTTTACCCTATATAACCCTGGAACCAATTCCAGTGATTGTTTTAAACACTCAGGCAAGTTTCTGTTTTCCTGATTAGATCCTAACAGGATAGAGGTTGGTTTAGGTAAAGGTTGTGTATGGGGTAAAGTTGAACTTAAACTCATGAATATGGTGTGTAGAAGAAAGAGTATGCTGTGAGGAATGGATGTGTTGTAGAACACGAATCAGATTAAAAATATGATGTTGTTGGTTCCTAAATGTTGCATTGTAGTAAGGGAAGGAAGTTAGTGTTCACCAGACTAAAACTAAGCAACCATCGCACCCAGGGCCTTCACAAATCAGAATCACAGTCTTTCTTTCACGTAAGACTATATATTTCTGGATTCCGCATCTGAGAATCACTTGGCGCAGCAGGGAAGGAATGTCCTACTGACATTAAAAAAGGAGATGAGAGCTTGTGATACTCAGGAGAGGTAGCAGGGGTACAAACTTCAAAATTGTTACCTAAAAGGGTAACACATTTCACAGACCCACGGTGTTTTCCTTGTGAAAGATTAAGGATATTCAGTCATTCCACAGCTATTAGTGACTACCTACTATCTCTCATCTGTTTTAGATACTGAGGCTAAAGAAGTGAGCAGATTAAAAAAAAAATACCCAGTCTTCATGGAATTTGTAAAATAGGGGTGAGGGACAGAGCGGACAGAACATACATAAAATTTATAAGTAATTAAATTTTGAAATGGTACTATATGTTATAGAGAAAAGTAAAGCAAGGAAATCAGTAAATTTGGAGGGTTGACGGCTGCAATTTTAAATTTTAAATACAAAGGTGAGTGGTATTCAATTCTTTGAATGGTATTTAGTAAAGACCTGAATGAAATGAAAGGGAGTTATGGGTTTTCAGAGTAAAGGGCATTTAGAAAGAGATTGAAAGGGCTCATGACATCTTATTGGAGTAGGATACGATTGATAGAGTGAATACCATGTTTTTGTGTAGAGATTTTGAAATTTTACACTTGTATACATTGAATTGGAGCAAAGGCAAGAGGGAGGAGGTTTATTTGGAGTTAAAGAGACTAAGGGAATAACAGCTGCACATATTAAATTTGGTAAGCTTATTAGACATTTAAGAAGAGATGCTACCTAGATAGTTGCTTCTATGAAAGAATAATTTAGAGCAAGTCATTTAAAATATATCAAGAGTACATAAAGAAACTAAGACCACAAGGGAATAAGAATGAAGCATATAGAAAAATAAAAGGCCAATGACTGAATCCTTGGCATTCTAAAATTAATAGGTCAGTAAGATAAGGGGTAAGTTGAAAATAAGCTATATTAGTAAGCCTTCTGAAGAGACACAGAACCAACCAGATTTACATGCATGGGGAAAGATAGAGGTTAATGAAGAGCTATTCTCATCTGTTCTGTTCTATTCTGTACTGTCTGTTTTGTTCTGTATTGTTCATTACTGTTCTGTTCTATTCTACTGGCTTGTGCAATTGTAAAGTCGGAGATATCCCATGATTTTCCATTAGCAAACTAGAAACTCAGAAACTTAGTGGTATAATTCTGCTCCAAAACCAAAGGTCTGAGAACCAGAAGTGCCACTAATATTAAGTCCCAGATACAATCAAGAGAAAATGTTTCAAGCAGAGAGTAAACTTCCCCTTGCTCTGACTTTTTTGTTGTTCCAGGTCCTCATCAGTTTTAACAATGCCTACTGGCATCCTTGAGGGTGATACTTACTTATTCTGCAGATACAGTGCTGATCTCTTCCAAAGATATCCCCACAGACACACCCAGAAAAAATGTTTCACTGTGCATCTGTTCCTTATCCCTTTCAAATTGTCAGGTAAAATCAACTGTTGTGAAAACTTTGAAGTAGTTGCTAAAGAGGTGTAAGCAAAATATGAGAGGGGGTGTCCTGAAGTCAGATGAAGAATGTTTCTCAAGATAGAATGTGTCAAATGCTGCTAGTAGATGGAATTAAGTGAGATTAAGAGTTTTCCATTGTTTCAGGTCATCTGGAGGACAGTGGTGATGCTGACAGAAGAGGGGTGGAAGATAGAGAAAACAAGTGGAGTCAAGGAAGAATGAAATACCATGAAAATGAGTGACAATATAGAACACATCGTAGAATGTCTATACAGGAGAAGAGAAATAAATTGTTTCCGGAGAAAGTAGAGTTTGTTAAGAAAATGCTAAGTAAAATAATATTTTGTTGATAAGAAAAATCTAATAGGGGAAGAGAAAAGTTGGTCAGGGACCAAGTATCAAGATATTAGAAGAATCAGTTAGATTAGAAGAATTTGAAATTCCAAAAGAACTGGAGTGATATAAAACAAAGAGTGAACCAGTTTGGAAAAAAAAAATCAAAATTTAAGAAAAGTCCTGAGTATGAGTTGATAACTACAGCATTAACAACTGTCATTTGAAAGGGCTATAGAAGAATTATTTTCTCTAGAGAGTCAGGATCTGGAGCAAAAGGAATTCTTCAAGTCACAGTGGAAGAGTTTTAGTTGGCTACAATTAGATGTAAACAGTAAAGAACTTCATGATATTGAGAGTATGGGAAATGAATTCTTTATGATTTCTCTAAGAACAGAAATCATTGCTTGTGTGGCATCTTTTGTTGAAACTTTGACCTTCTCTAACTGCTGACTTATAGCTTTCTTTAATTATGAAAAGACTGATTTTTTTTCATGAGGCAAGGTGCACAAGTATGAATTCATAGGTACTGGATTATATTAATCCTGAGATAATCTTCCCTAGGTTTCTCTAGGGTCTATATATAAGAGATAATGATGGAAATTTAGTGGAAAGCAGTTTGGCTCAGGATTGTGAGAGCTCTATAGATTAAAAGAAATTTGCCGGAAAGTGTGTACAAAAATACTGTCTTATTGTTATGGGGAACACTCTTTCCACTGACATATCCCATATGTCATGCCCTGGTATCAATAATATAGATTTTAATTGTGGAAAGAGGAGGAAACCAACTTACATACATATTAAATTCTTATATGGATGATAGATGCATATTTTGAAAATCACAAAAGTACAATTTGATATACTTTTTCACTATTGTACTTATATTTTATTGCTTTGATAGCATTTCTACCTAATGGTAAAAATATAACACAGTCACTTTTAGGTGAATTCAAAGAAATAACATCTCATTTAAATTAAAATTTCAAATCCATCGTCTCTCATGTCAACACCTTAAGTTTGATGTCGGGCGAGATTTGACTCATTCTGTGGGAAACCAGTGCTAACACTGATCTGTCCATCCACAGTGATGTGAATAAACATGGTGCCATGCTCTCTGTCAGCAATGCAACATGATCACTGGCACCCCATCTGCTCTCATTGGTTTCAATCCCCCCCTGTCCAGGAAGCATGTTCTTATAAATGTGAGATCTGTTGAGGGGTAGTGACTAGATCTCAAACCTTGGCCACATATTTAGGTGGTAGTAAGCAGAGTAGATAGGGATTTTGGATATGCTTGCTTATTCTGCTCTGGAGCCCATGGAACACATCGTGATGTCTGGTGTCCTCTGTTGCCCTCTCCCTGACAGACTTAGCTAAGCTATATTAGAAATGATAGTTTTACTTTTCCGTAACTGTCCATGATTGCAAGATTTCTCCATGAGTTTTTTTGTCCTTTGTGTTTGACTAAGGATGGATGATCTAGACACACTCTACTATTAGATCTCCAAATTTAAAATGGGTTTTTTATGTTACTTCATAAATTTGACATAGAGTTTGGCATATATGTGTGTTTCTTACCCTATACCCAACAATAAGCAAGAATTCTCTTCTATGTCTTATATTCCTGTTATTCCTATTACTATACTCCTTTTCTGAATTCAAAATATCTTTAACTCTTAAAGATGCTTTCTTATGATTGCCAATTCTGAACATTATGTTTGCTTCCTCACAATCTCAAGATTAGAACCAGTGGAAATACATAATCAAATGCATTCCATTAACATTTATTTTATGTTCTAAGGACTTATTACATATCTGCCTTATGCAGAGCATTTACAACAGTTCGCTTAATTTATATCAGCTAATCATTGTAGTTTATTTGTAGTAAGCTTGATTATTCCCACTGTATATATGAGAAAACTGAGGTTAAACCTCATCTCATTTATGAAGTTTCAGAAAGAAATTCACCCATCTTTCTCTCTCTCTCAAATTCTGCATCTCTTAGCTTCTGTATGGGGCTGGGTTTTCAGTTTAATGCAGCAGACTATGCTAAAACATCTTCTGTAAAGTTGGGGATGAAATTTGCAGGTAGCAAATAGACATGAATGGCAACCCTGTATTTAGTCTGAGTAAATAATTTATTTACTGTGATCTTTCTTCCATTTCAATTTTTGCTCTTAGACCCTCTCTTCTGGGCACAAGACTAACATAAACACATCTTTCATCCTATCATCACCTGAAGGTCCAATAGTTATCTCAAACCTACATTTCTAAAACCAGACACATTTAAAACTATTTCCTCTTTCTTCCCATTTCCAGTAATGGAAATTCTGTTTTATAGCGCTTAGTATAAAATCTTTGAGGTCTTCAGTGACACTTTTCTTTCATTCACACCCATTATCAATTTTTTTTTTGTCAAATACCATTCAATCTAGGAGCATGATATAGTAAACAAATAAACCACTTTTCATCACTTCCAAGCTCATATCACCCAGTAATGTTATTATTGTTCTGCCTACTTTTCATCTTCTGCCCCTATAGTCTCATCTGTATGACCAGGGTGACCTTGTGAATTCACTCTGATGCTGTATTATTTGATATGGAAGTTACATTTTGCTATTGGAATTAAAATTAAATAAAACTTAAAGTTCATTTTCTCAGTCACATTAGCCATAGTTCAAATATTTCATAGCCACAGGTGGCTTGTGTCCACCATATTGGACATGCAGATACAAAACAAGCCTATCAGTCCAGAAAGTTTTATTAGGTAGTCCTGCAATGGTTTCTCATCTCACCTCACATGATTTGACACCCTATCCAGTCTCACCACCACCTAACCACCCTCATCTTCCACTCTCCCTCTGGCTTTCTCAGTTCCAATCTCACTGGCTTCTTGACTAGTTATTAAACATGCCAAGCATTTTCTCTCTTCCTTTGTAGTTGCTTTTCTCTCTACTTGAATGGAATAACCTTCTCTTTGAGAGCAACATGGCTTTCTGTCATGTCTCTGCTCAAATGTCACATTAGTAGAGAAGCTTCCTGTGGTCATCTTATATAAAACAGCAATCTATTCAACTCTTTGACCTCACCTTATTCCTTGCATTGTTTTGTTTTTCAGTAGCGCTTAACACCCTGTGATACAACTTATTTATTTATTTAACTTTCTATCCTGTACTCAGTGAATTGAAATATACAAAGATAATGTATTAACTGCTCCATTCCAAACATTTAGTGTGCTTCCTGGCAGAATGAAATGAAAGAAGAATAAATGAATGCATGAATTTTGTCCTATCACACAGGAACCAGTGGCTGGGGCAAGCTTTGGAAAAAGTACGGATCCCGCTTACCCCTGGATGACCTCTGTCAGTATATCACATCATCAGACCTCACGCAGATGCTGGACAAGTTGGAGATTACGTACGAGTGTTATGACCTCCAATCCACCATGGACATAACCGACTGCTTTATTGATGGCAATGAAAATGGAGACTTGCTTTGGGATTTTTTGACAGAAACCTGTAACTTTACCACAACTGCACCACCTGATCTCAAAGGAGAAATCATGAAAGATCTTCAAGAGCCTGAATTCAGTGTAAAGAAAGAGGGAAAGATTCTTTTTAATAATAATTTGAGCTTCATAGTAGTTGAGGCATAAATATCAATCATGAGCGTGTATTCAAAAATTACATTTTGAACAGTGTTGATCATTCATTTATTTCTGTATTAGAGTTATACATGTATCTCATTAATAAATCATTGTCTTTATATGGGAAATTTAGAAAATTTCAAGACACTCTTGAAGTTCCATGTAGAATTATATGTGATACTGCTAGTCTTATGTCCCATCCCTCCTCCACAGACAACAATGCAGGTTAAACTAAGCTGGAAAAATGAGACAACTAAGTTTCACTGGCTTATTGACAGCAAAATGATTTTCACTAATAAATTATACTGGGATTTCCTAGATGCTAATGTAGTATCACTATGGATTCTTTAAGTACTAGTATAGTATATAATTAATGGTACTTTGAATATCAAGAAAGTTTGCTTATTGATTATTTTCCTTTTGTGAAGATTTGTTTTTTTCATTCTTCTATTGTACTTTCTACCTTATTTCTATTGATTACTAAAGGTAAGCACTTTTAGGATTTCACAAAATTATCTGTCATATGTTGCCATTTCCTTCCATTTTGTTTTCTCTTCTAATTCTATTCTATAGAAAACCTTAAACCTGTTTCAGAGTTCTATAGTCTCTTACGTCCCTCTGTCTCAGATCTCCTCTAAAACCAAGTCATCTTTGGACATTAGGATTTAAAGAGGTTTTGAAAATGTACTTGATATTCATTATTTAATCTTTAATAATGACATTCTTATGAAATAATACATCTCTTTAGATAAGTAAATAATTAATTTGGTAAATATTTTAAGTAAGTAAAATATTTCTACTCCCTGTTGAAAATAGAACAAAAGTAAAGTTTTACTGAAGAGTTCATGAACACTTATTCTCCCAGTGAAGAAGCCTTTTGAATGTTTCACTGCAGTAAGATAGTCACTCCTTCACATACAGAACTATTGTTTAATGCGACAGTGTAGTCACTTAAAACTGCGGCATATTCATTCTCTAATCTAATCTCCTAGCTGAGGCTCAGGGACTACACTGAAGCACAGAGTTAATGTATGTTAACAAATTTTCCAAGTTTTGTTGTTCTTAATAAGTAAAGCTGACTTGTATGTCTTTTTGTCTTGGACATCTTCATCAATGTTTTTTGAATTATAAGTTCTAACAAATGAAAAGACAGTTATCCAATCAGGTTCCTGAATATGAACCCTGAACTGTTAATCATACTGATATGTAACACTGACAAAGGAAATCTGTGAGACACACATGATTGATGGATATGGCCCAGAATGACCTTGAACAACTTTGCCAAAAAGCTGGAAATCAAGAGTCTACAGAGCAAAGGATGGCCATTTTTAAAAACACACAGTAAAACAAGAATGGAGTTATAACATGTTTCTTATAGATAGAAAAAAATAGTAGTAAATAGATGGCATTTTTCTTATCAATATATAGTCCTTCATTACCATTAAAAAAAAAGAAGAAATAAATTCTCACCTTGAGTTAAATGTGCTGAGAATGTTGAAGCCTTTTTAAAGAGAAAATTACCATGAATATCTAGCAGTCAGTGGTATAAAGCTCTACAGGTATTAGAAATGCAACTATTTGCTTCTGCCTGCCCTGCATGATATTACACACGGTTTGGGGGCAATCACATATTGACTTTTTACTTTTGTTATCTTATGGTTGAGAAAAAAGCAAAAACTTGAAAACGTTTTTACATATCACTGTCAGTCTCTCAGTTTTAACATGGTACCATGCATATGAAAATGCTGAATAATGGGCTTTCAGTACATTTTTTGCTCAAGAATTGATCATATATCTACATGTTTATATTCTTACTATAAACAGATGAAAATTGTTGCCTTTACATTAGCAGAATCCTTAACTTATTTAAATTGTTTCTGATACTTTTGTTTGTTAGGGAGCATTGTCAAAATCCTGAAAGAAAATACTAAGTGAATATAGTATTGTTAGGCCTTGATATTTGCTTATTATAAAAAAAGTGTCAACTTTTTAAATTGAAAAATGCCAATTTTGGAAAATATTCTGGTAAACATTTATAAAAATAGATGCCCATAGAGAACTAGATCTTAAGTCTGTGAAACTGCACATGCCCCAAAGTATTTTTGATGTATTTTTAAGCATTTATTAAGAATAGCTTACATGGGGTAAATTTTTTTGTCATTGTTAAAGCATATTTTCATATTTTTCCCCACCAGAATGTTGTTTCTAAGAAAATAAAGACTTCTAGTTAAGTCTCACAGGGGACTGAAGGGGAAGTAGGACCAAATTCCCTGGGTTTAAATCCTGGTTCTGTGAATTATTCACTAAGCCATTTAGGGAAATTTATTTTCTCTTTATTTTCATAGTTCTTCATATTCAAAGTGAAGATAATTATAATATCTATCACAGAGAATGGTTGCGAGAATTCCAGGAGTTAAACTACATAAATGTGTTCATAAAGTGACAGACACAAGGAATTTCAAAAATATTAACAATGATTATTAATTGCTCAAACAAATTTAAGAGCAAATGAAAAACAGATAAAAAATTAAAATTAAGGAAAATTATGACAGAGGCCAGAGGGCTAGTACCTAGACTGGCTAATAGTACCTGACCTGATATTTCGAGCTAAAGGTATATGGCTTCTCTGAGTCTGTTAGAGCTGAGCTGGTATTTTAAGAAGCCCAAGAGGCCATCAGGATTGGGCCACCCAATCCTTAGTAATTGTCTGCTGAAGTTGTGTCAATGCTCTATACTATGTGAAGTGGTCCCATTTTAATCCTGTCTAAGTAGACACAGAACTAAATTGTCTTTGTCCCCACGTGTCAATCTGCAAACTGAAAGGGATTTGATTATAGAAGGGATGAAGCAGCCAACAGGTCTAAGGATAGTAAAAAATGTATCACTTCCTTGAATGGTGAAATAGTGTGCTTTCTAAACACTATGCTTCACTTCATTAATAAATATGCTTAAATCTAGTCATAAATACTAGGATTTCCCATCCAACTGCATTGACTTCTCTTCATTTCTCTGCCTCCATTCCTAGCAGGTCTCAAGTACCACCAGTTTCATGTTTAAATGATCTATCACCCATATCTGAGCTTCCCTATGATTCATGCACTGAAACACACATCCTTAGTACACGATCAACTAATGCAGGATAGTTACAGCTATAGATCATGTAATGCATTTCTCAATGTGATATATACCTTGAAAAGAAAACTGCAGTAAAAAAGGGGTTGATTTAAGAGGCTCCCTGGCCAACAACAGTCACAATTTCCAAATGTGCCAAAAATTCATTAGGGCTCCATGTCAGATTGCCATAATCTCTGTAGCAATGAATTCATAAATACAGTGATGTGCTATTCTGGAGGCTGCAATGACACATCGTGGATATTCTGTATAAGTAGTGTCTTCCCATGATCATATTCTTCTCCTGAAGAATTATCTGTGTTTCCTGATTTGTCTTAATGATACTTGAAGGACTTTGCACACAACCTGCCTAGGATAGAATGTGTTGAAATAAATTATAGGGACCATCAACCACAGTTCAAACTTGGTGAGTTCTCCAAAGACACTTGAAGAGATGTAGGAAAATGTCAGTGCTTCTATTTATGTCCTATCGCCAGCTAATACCATGCTAATTTCATTTCTACATTGTGATTCCTCTTTCCATATGTGTTGATGAATGAATTTCATGAGTTAATTTTCTACTTTTCAATGCAGGCAGACTGGACATAAATCCCAGGCTTTTGTAAAAGAGATAGTTTTTCATGCTACTTATTATCAAATACAAGCACAGTACAGCCTTCCTTATTTATCAAGATATTGCACTGTTCTGAATGTTTTCCAAAAGGCTTAATCTACTCCTCACTAGCTTTTATAAGTGGTACTTTACAGTCTTTGTGGTTTGTTTATTATTATTTTTATTGGGTTTTTATTTTTCCAGTGCTGATTGAGAGAAGAGTTTGGACTTCTTTCTCATGGTATAAAAAATGCCCAGAAAATGAGACAAGGGAATTGACCAGGGATTATTGCTTCAGGAGAAAACTCCTGGGATGGATTTGTTTGGGCAAGGTTGGCCAGCCCACGGGTTTCCCATCTGTGTGTCTTACGAATGGCGGAATAAACATGGGCTTCAGGTTTAACTGCTTCCCTATATTTCCTTCAGTCTTTCATTTATAGATTTCCAGCTCGAAAAGAGTTGATCATGGAAGAAGAGTGTTTGCTAAATAAAAGACTTTAAAAATTTTAAAGACTCCATGTTAATACAAGTTAATGTTTATTGCGGGTTTATTACATGTCCAGTACATTGTTACACTATTTAATGTAATCCTCAAAACAAGTCTATGAATTAGTTACTATTTTTATCTTAATTTCACATGGAGGAAACTGAGGATTAAGTTGCATATTTCACTTCCACCTTGTTCTCACAGCTGTTATAACCAGAATTCCAACCTCAATAGAGGAATTCCAGAAATCATGTCCTGAATCACCACATTTTCGTTGCCTCTGTCTCCTTGTCTCCTAAATCTCCAAAATCTTTGATAGAGAATTGCTTCCCAACATTGAATTTTCATTCATTTTCTGGGGACTGACCTCACCCAGTGACCGATGTGAAGAGAACACCTGCTTGATATACTCAGTTTTGATCCAATTATTACCTTCAAAAGACAAATCCTATATGACTCTGACCTGCCCTCTTGGGCATGAGGAAACAAGTTCAGCAAGATGATCTATTATTTTGATCATTTGTAACCATATCCTTAATCATTGAATATCCAAAACCAAAGAGATTTTGTGATGCCAAGTGATAAGGCCAGCTGACCAGTGTTACAAAATAATGCGGTAGAAACCTGCTGTTTCCTAATACCAATCTTCCCCTTCTTATGTAGTAACATGTCTAATATTTAGTTAGGTACATGCTGCCAGATGAAAACTATGTTTCCCATATTCTCTTTGAACTGAAAATGCAATCATGTGGTCATCGGGTCACAGTCCAACATAACGGAACAAAAGAAATAACACAATTCATAAGATATGCTGACAAAAGAAGAGGTATAGTCTCCTCTTCCAGTTCTTTGTTCTGGATGATTGGAATGTAGATGTGATAGTGATCTGTCTCAGACAGAAGAGGCAATACACTAGGAGATAACATCAGATAGAAGGAACCAGG